>PVKA01053582.1:0-11162 GCA_004027165.1 Ctenomys sociabilis | reverse complement strand
TACAGTGATGGGAAAACTTACACCCCTAACAGAATTCAGCATGACATGGAGGAGTTTCCTGCACTTGGACCATCTTGTCCCAGCTTTCTCATCTCATTATGCTTAATAAAAGAGATACATTCTGGATACAAGAAAATATCCAGATTATAAAAAGTATCCAGAATACAATAAGAACTCAACAATAAAAGACAAATAACTTAATTTAAAGTGGGCAAAGGATTTCTGTTTCTAGAGTACAAGTTCCAGGATCAGCAGAAATTACAATTATCCAGCTACAAACTGTCTCCACCATTATTAAATAACAGTTCCCGGGGAGTATTACAAACTTGCTGAGCCACTTTCTCCATTGCCCCAAGGAATTTTTGAAAATGTAACCATCAGATATCATTCCCAGTCACATTGGAAACATCCTGCTCCGTTTTTTGCTGTTTCTACTTGGATCTTGTTCAGAAAAAAAAAAAAATCTTTTAAATTATAGTTCTGGGATAGGCTGACTCTAGCAGATCTCTGGAAGGCAAAGTGACAAACAGCTCACTAAGGAGCCCTCTGTCGGAAGGAAACAGCATGTGCAGAGCTGAATCCCTTCAGCTCCAAGCACCTGATGGCTTGTTCTGCGGTGCCTGCCCACTGCCTCCCAGCCGGCTGGTACAGATGGCATCATGCACGCACTGCAGTGAATTGCTCTGTACATGATTCACTCTTATTGTATTCAAATCCTTCAACATTTTAACAATGGCTACAACTTACCGTGTATTCATATATTTCACTGAAGCTGGGAAGAATGGGCTGACTTATCATTTCATTAAAGTGTTACTTCTTACAAGCCTTTGGTAGAGATAAGGGTCAGGACTCTGCTTTACTACTGTTAAAAATAACTTCAAAGAGATTGTTTTACTTGGTTATTACAATGTCCCTTGTGTAAACAAGGCAAGAATGGGAAAAAGGGAAACCTGAGGGCCAAATGTATATAAGCAAAGCAGATCTGTAAGTATGGATTCTGTAAGTTGAGTCACTCTTTAAAAGAAAAATTTATGACAAAACTGTGCTATCTTAGATGTATTGGTTCTTTAGTGATGCCTCAGATTACTGAAGAGATATCACAGTAACAAACGTGATTTCCTAAATTCTCTATTTCAGCTCATTTTAAATGTTATTAATGCACATCTCCACTATCATGGAAATTATAGAATGTAGCTCAGATACTTTGCAGGTTCCTTACAAATCATTAACTCACTCAAGTGATTGTTGCTCATGTCCACTGGGATGCAGAATGGGAACACAACCTCAATGGCAGCCAAAAGATTTGATGACAATGGCGCTGCCAAGATGAGCCGGTCAGTCCTGGTTCCCCAGATTTGTTTTCCATTGGCCTATACCAGAGCTAGCACAAGAGCTTCTGGGAGCCTTTGCTGGCTGTGAACACGGGTCCACTGAATGACACCGACTTGCTGAAAATGCTTTCCCAGTCTTAGGACACTCACTATCATATTACTCCAGAACTGTGTGGCTAGTATCTCTCCCACTCAGGATCATCCGTGACTCAACATGAGCCACAGGACATGAAGAAAGGATCAGGTAAATGTTCCCTGAGTGAGAATAACATAAAACAAATTACAGGATGCACTAGAAGCAGTCCCAATGTTTATGAAAGTTGCTAGTAGCTATTACATCACACACTTACTACAATTCCTTCCTAGATCACAAGTAATTCTTGGTCTAGGATTGGTGAGTTGCTGCTTTGTGAGTGTCACAGCTTGTATCTAGAAGTCTGCCCAAAGCCTCAAGTGCTCATAGATGGATCTTGGCAGGATGACTGGATCTAGAGTGTGTGCATATAGATTAAGGGCATAAGATTACTAAATAGTCCATTGATTGGCTTAGCCTTGTTCTCAGTGTAGATAATGGGAAGGTGCACCCTGGGTGTGAGTAGCACCAGGCAATAGGCATAGAGCTATTGGATGGGATAAAGAAACAAACAAAGTTCACTGCTGCTGCCTCCCCCCTACCCTGCCATGACTGTTTCTTCTGTGCTGGGGCTCTCTGCGACGCCGCCCTGCCTTCAAGTCAGCCAGCTATGCCTGAAACTGCTAAACAACATGAGCAGAAATAAACCATTCCTCTTTTAATTTGCAATTATATTTCCTCCCAGCAATGAGAAAATTCACTAAGATGCATAGTTTCCCCAAGGTTCTCATGTTATGAGACTCCTGTTCTCTTCCCCAGTGTGCCTAACAGGTTCTTTTTATCTCCCACTTCCCTGACCGCTGGTGCACATCATTACGTCATTTAACATTCAGCGAATGGTATTACCTGAATACTTACTTCCTGTTCACCCTACTTAGGCCCATTTAGAGTCATTATGCTACATATGATGTAAAATATGAAAACACACGCAGCACAGAGTCTTCCACATAAGGAAAGTGAAGTGGTTCTATTAGAAAGGCCAGGTACTAGTTGCCCAACAGTTACTTGTGTGCATTGACTGCCTTCAATTTTTGATAAACTTGAACATAATTGGCACCGTGGTCCTTACTTTAAAAAATTCATTAAAAAAAAAAAAAAACAGATCTATTAGGTCAGACTATATCTGCTACCTGGATTGAATTCTTGACTAAAAACTGTATGTCTATAAGACTAAAAGACCTCATTTACTAAAAAATAAATCAATAATATTTGTTTAACTGGGCAAAAAATGGAACTGGGGGTGTTCATTTAGTTCATTTACTGAGCAACTGTAAGACCTGAGGTTCAACCCCCAGCACCATCAAAGGTGGGGAGGTCAAAACACTGAACAGACAACTCCCCAACAAAGACACGCAAATACATGAAAAGATGTTCAACATCATTAGACCTTATGAAAACATAAATCAAAATCAGTGACACTTCACCCTCATTGGGACAGGTATAACAAAAGATAATGACAAGGGTAAGTGAGGTTGTGGAGAAAACGAAAGTCTTATTTAACACTGATAATGATGTAAAGCAGCCTGTTCATTCTCTACAAGAGTTTGGCAGTTCCTCAGAAAGTTGAATATTAAGTTACCACATGATGCAGTAATTCTATTCAAGAGAAATGAAAACATCCATCCACTTAAAACATGCACGGAAATGTTTGCAGCAGAACTATGAGTAAAGTCTAAAAGGTGGAAACAATCCAAATGGCCACCAATTGATGAGAAGATAAATAAAATGTAGTATAACCACACCATGGAATATTATTTTGTCATAAAAAGGAATGAAGTACTGTTATACATTACGAAACATAAACCTTGAAGACATTATGTAAAGCAATAGAAAGCAGACACCCAAGGCCTCATCTTGTATTATCTGAATTACATAAATATTCACAGTAGATGAATTCCTAGATCCAGAAAGTGATTACCAGGAGTGAGGAACAGGAGGAGAAGAGGAAGCACCTGCTCATGTTTGCAGGATTTCTTTTTAAGTGGACAAAAACATTCTAAAGTTGGTGGTAATGTTTGTGCAATCACAAGTTTGTTAAAACGCTTTGGAAAGTGTACACACGTTAAGTGAGTGGACGCAGGAATTGTACCTTCATAAAACAAATAAAATGCTAACTAAAGGGTCTTGATTTCTTCACAAACGTTTCTATTTTAAGTTCACCATCACAGCATCTTTCTAGTGATCTTCTTGCCACTGAATTTCATACTTTAGAACAGGAAGCTATATCTTATTAAAGCTGTATTTAGAAGGAAGAAGAGGAGGAAAAGGAAGAAAGACAGATTATGACTTTGTCCAACTACAGCAAAGTATCATGAGCTGAAAAGTCATTTTTCTAGGAATATATTCCCAGGGACAAGCAAAGACCCCAGCTTAGTACTGCTATCAATCTCTAAAACCATCCCATAACCATAACTTACCAGGCTCTTCCATGTGGACAATGATCCAGTTGAAAGCCACCTCGGCTCCCATATTCCCAGTGAAGTACACAGCCTTCCGACATGCTTCTAGAGGGAAGCCCATCTCAGCCAGCTGCATCACCGATGACTCGTCAATGTCTGAGGCTGCAGGCACAAGACGCAAGAAGGTCACGTCTCCACTGCTTCTTGTCTTGCTGACCCTTCACCCCCTGTCCACCTGCTACCCAAAGAAGGTGCTATTGTGGGGTCGTTACATGATGGTTTTACTTTTTTGGAAGCCACTTAATACTAAGCTACTTGAAGAGAGAAACAGCATCACTAGGTCAGCATAAACAGCAAAGTCAGTACTGCCACTGAGGCCTGGGTGGCTTTCATACTAATGGTCATTCTCCAGAGCTGCAAGGGTACCCATAGCAAGGCACTGGCTCACATGTGCTCCTTACTCAACTTGCAGACAAAAAAATGTCCCCACCCAGGAAAGGCTTCACATACACAGCAAGGGAGCAACACTTCTGTAATGAACTAGCACAGAAAAATGTGCCGGACTAAAAACAACTGTATGACATTCAAAAGCATTTTAAAAGATACATACGGTCTATCAACTGGTTCATCAGACGATCTGAAAATTAAGGAAAAAGAGAAAAAATGAGACCAAACCAATCCATATTAGTGAGTTTAACAAGACATGCAAGTACAGAACCCAAGCATTCCCAAATCCCTTCACCCTGGAGGATTCCACGGGGATCGTTCCAGCCTGTACAACACAGAGTCCTTACAGTAGTCGGGGAAAATAACAGTTCTTAGGCATTTTGAACTGATAAAATATGATGTTTTTGATTACCATCTTAACATACAAAAGTAATTTCTCTGGGCATTTTTCTCACAACTCGATATGATTACAACTAATCATATGTTTTGAACATCAGAGAAAAGGGAGCAGCGCTAATAACCCAGCTCGTGCATCTCTGATGCTCATGCACCTCCTTTCTTGAACTCCCCTAGGGAGGCTATTTATGTTCCTAGCCCCTGTCACGTAACCCACAGGGTCTCACGTGTGTTTCTGGTCTCTGGTCTATCTCTGCTGGTCAGCAGACTTCCTGGTGGACAGCACTATAACAGACAGGCCTAACACCTGACATCTTCTTTGGCTCCTGCAGACTTTCTTACTCTTCTTTTGTACCAAATGTCCCCAAAAATGTCCACTGCTCCATTGGTGAGAAGCCCTTGGCACTGAGGCCCACAGAACCCGTTCATTATTAGCTAAGTTAACCAACAAACCCATTACGAAGACAAAGAGTAAACAGTTGAATAAACAGCCAGAATGAAGCTGATTTCATCAGAATAACTCAGCTAATAATTAAACGAAGGATTTTCTGACACTATTTTTAAACCTGCAAAGAAGCAGTGATTATTTTTTGCATGAACTTTCCCTTTTGAAAGTTATGTGCCCCTAACAATGACCCACTTGACAGAGTGAACAAGGAACTCAGAGATTCCCTTGCTAAGAAGGACCAACAAATCGGGGCAGGGAGATGAGATCTGATCTTCAAAATCAAAAGGCCCTGTGGAATTTCCTTTTTTCTGGCTGTCCAAAAATAATGCAGACTACTGTTATTTAGTAGCCTTAAACCAAAAGCCTACTTAAAAAATATTCTTTTTCCTCCCAATAGGGGGCAAACATGTCCCTTCTTTTCCCATGTAAAGGAAACAGAAACAGGGAAGAAGTCAAAGCCAGAGGCCACAAAACCTAAAAACTGTCCCTTTCAACTATTCATGCCAGGGCCACGGCTCAGACAAGGTGAAGTCCAGGTTGACAGCTGCAGCCGCACCTCAGAGCTTTGTGTCTATGCTAGGTTCCAGCCCAGGAACGCAGCCAAGAAGCCCCACCAAGAGGTGTAGGAAAGTGACTCATCCACAGAGGAGGGCGCAGGGTGAGGCACATCCTCCCAGCAAGGAGCAGGACGCAGTACCTTTGGAGTCATCAGGAATGACTATGGGGGGACTGATGTCTGGAAGCTCCTCCTCTCCTGGCTGTAGCCCTCGGGCTCGGAGATGGTTGATATCAAGGAGATCTGGCATATCAATAGAAACATCTGCCAAAATGAGAGAAAATATGGACTGTCCATAAACATATAACCATTTTAAAACCAGCACTGCAAATTCTACATCGGAGCTACAGAGGCTTCTCAGCATACACATCCTAGGACCAGGCTTCCCTGACACTAATGCCAGATTAGTGGACAGTCTGGGGAACTACAGAGGGTGGGAGGATTTCACACTGAACAACAACACATCGGTTTAGCCTCAGGCCATGGACTGCAGCCCAGAGATCACTTGTGGCCCAGACATACTCTGCTTGGCCTTTTAAAAATGCTAGCAATATGTTTCAAGTTTTAAATAAGTAGGCTTAATTTATAAATTCTTCTCTGGTAGCAGCTGTCTAGAGGCGACCTTCACCACATGTCAGTAAGCAATAGTGTGGCACAGGCCCCAGCTTCATCACCCTGCAGCCCTGCACTATGCTGACTCGGAGGCCACAGAAATCTTTACCTTATTTATTTAACCACAGTGAGACTATCCAAGCAAGATCAACAGGGCTGTGTTCTTCTACCCAGTTCACTTCTTTCACTAGATTATTACTCAGTCCTCGTTAGGTATCTGCATTTGTAACCGCTAGTTTATGCCTTTGCTCAGCCCGCAATGAGCGCTATAATCACTTCAAGGTGATGGAAGTTTCAAAAAATTAACTGAACTCCCAATTGTATTAGTCCCGGCCAAGGAGATGGCTCAGAGGAATAAGTGCTTCCCTGGCAAGCACAAGGGCCTGAGTTCAATCCCCAGTTCCACCAAAAAAAAAAAAAAAAAACAAAAACAAAAACAAAAAAAAACTTGTCACAAGTGTATTAGTCCTTGGTGTGCATATTTAAAAGTATTTATTCAGTTATTCTTCTGTTGACTGCCTCAAATTCAAAATTAGCCTACTGGTATGTCAAGATTTAGTACCACACATATTCAAATAATATAACTGAAAACAGATTCACATGCTGGTGCAGGATATGACTTTTGGACTAGCAAAGAAAACCTGAAAAATAGCATGCTCCAAAATCACACAAAAATTGTATTTTAAAACATCAAACCAAAGAACAAAGCGAAGCTTGAAAACATTTCGATTTAGGGTGAACAGCAAAACCAAACCAAACACGAAGTCTGACTCCAAAACTGATACAAATGTTCAATTCCGGTTCAATAAAAAGTTCAGGTTGCACTTCAGGACTCTTCTAAATTCAATAAGTCAATAAAATCTGATTCTAACTTTTGTTCCTTTACAGAAATTTCCAGGACAAAGAAAAATAAGAAATCTTTTGTTCAGAGCTGCTCAAAGCAAGTCAGGTACCCCAAGGTGCTCTCGGGTTCTGCAGAACAGCTGGGTGATCAGCACCCTGCCCTGGGTGCCTTCCGCCCGGCCCCCACACCTGTCACCGAAGGGAAGCGAGGCGCTCCTGCAGCCTCAGCACAGCCTGGGTCGCTGCCCAGAGCACGGGGCCGGGAGGCCTCTCCAGCTCTTCCTCCCTGTCTGAACCCCTTCAGTGAGTGCTCCATGAGCCTTAACACTTGCCTTGTCTAGCTCTGTTTTGTTTCCTTGAGTGTTCAAAAACAAAAACTGTAAGAGACTAATAACCGCCTCACGTAATCTCCTGAGAAATGGCAAAGGGTAAAACTGTACCTCTCCCACTGCACTGAGGACAGCCCCGGAGCTTTGTATGGAATCATGCTGGTGGAAAACTGTGTTGGGTGCTCACTGAAAAGTGAGCCTTTAAAATTAGCAAGAAAGAAGCCTAATGACGCCAAAATCACATTCCTTTCTGACTGATTAATGCAGCTGTTTTTATCTAGGTAGTCGTAAAATTCATATGTGACTCTCATTAGCTGCACCTGCCTGCCTCAGAGGCAGAGTTTATCTTCAACTTCTTGCCACTCAAAGTGCGTGTGGTCCTCAGGCCAACATTTATTCCCTGTGAGCCTGCCAGCAAAAGAATCTCAGGGCCACTGATAACCGCCAAATTAGCGCCTGCATTTCACCAAAATCCCAGGCTGCCTGCATGCACAGCATCCCTTGGCAGGTGTGTTTATTTGATAACGTGTGGATCCTGCTTCGACTCTTAGAATTCAGCCATTCCTGGGGAGGCGGCTAAGCAAGTGGTCATTTTTATAGTCAATGCTTCCCATCTATTCTGATGTGAAAGAGAAAGTGGGATTAATGAAAAAAGAATGAAATGGAACTGCTTGTGGCACAGCCGCGCGGGCTCTTTCACACGCCAGGTGTTTTC
Organism: Ctenomys sociabilis; assembly: GCA_004027165.1. Taxonomy (NCBI): domain Eukaryota; kingdom Metazoa; phylum Chordata; class Mammalia; order Rodentia; family Ctenomyidae; genus Ctenomys; species Ctenomys sociabilis. The sequence continues at coordinate 2,953 of PVKA01053582.1, read as the reverse complement.
AATGGTTAGCTTGATTGACGTTTTAAGCAAAAACATGCAAAAGGTACCTACCAAATTTTTTGGGAACCCAGTCAAGACCAAAAGTGAACTTCTTTATCTGCACTACCAAGTATTCAGGGAATGAAGCAAAGCGAGATGTTCTGAGAAACACAAGGGGATTAGATCAATCAAATAAGGCAAACAGAATGGTGAATACAGTTCAAGAAGCAAAATGGCTCTGTCAGAAGCCCACCCACTACATTCCGATGGTCAGCCTGAGAAGAGGAGCACACGCAGTCACTCGGGGAGACACACTCACTCAGGCCTGCCCACCTGTCCTGGCTGCTCTGCAAACAGAAGGTGTTTTCATGTGGGAGAATAAATCTGACCCTTCCGAGGGATTCAGGGCTATTTCAGAACTGCTTTTACTTTGCTGTGATATTTTATAACTTCCATTTGTTTTCCTAAAATCTTTGTTGGAACCTAAAGTGTATATTTATAAATATTTATAGGCAACATCTGCACCCCACATCTGTAAAGCTCCATAAGTGGCCCTGAAATACCACGCCCCTCCCCCCACGCACGCAGCATTGTTATGGCACAGGGTTAGAAGAAGTAGTTTGACTTTGGTTGAGGTTGACCACTGGAAATGCCAGGTCCTTACTAAATACTAAGTTTGTAGTTATGTGGATCTTCAGAGTAGCTATGGCCATCTATGGTAAACCATCTAAATCTGATTCTTACATTTTAAAATTAATGCCTATGCACCATATCTTGAGTTTGCTTCAAACCTTTAGGAAGGCCAAATACCTGGATTTGGGTTTGACAATTTTACACAACAGTTACCTAATTTGTGTTTAGACTGGATATCGTGTCTACATCTTGTACTATGAATAACTACTACGAAGACAGCAATATGCAATGTATTAATTATTGTAACTGTCCTACTAACCTGTTTTGAAACGGTCTCATTGCTATTCCTTTCTCAAAAAAAATAATTTTAAAAAGAAATTATGTATTTGTAAATGAAATTATATTTGTCCTGATCTAATTCGGACTATACTTATCATCTTATTTTATCAACAATTTTTACTTGACTATTAATGAGTGGTAAGTATACATAAAAAAGAAAATGATCTGTAGACAGGTACTACACACGCTTTTTAGATTAAAAAATTCTGCAACTTCCCCTCCCAGACTGCACTTTTCACATCTGAGCAGTATACTGCCTTCTATTTGGAAAGCAGTGTTCAGGAACTCACACAGCAAATGCAAATGCATTGCTGCCCCCTGGTGTACAGGAGAAGCCATAGCAGGGCAAAGCATGAACAAAAAAGTAGAAATAAGTGGATATACTCTTAATTCACCCAAAATCTGGGCAAATCACTGACCTCCCGAGGCTCTGTATTTACTTCTAAAAATCGGATTTAATAATATCTATTTCCAGAGCTGTGCAATGTTCATGAAATAATGTAAAATCTCTTGGCACCCTGAAAGGAATTGTGTATACCTAAAGAATTGGAATGAATTTTATCAACCCATGAAATTTTAGACACTGAATTGATCTTTTATGAACCTGAATTATATCCCAGAAAAGTTCTATAATTTCTCTACATTTTAACTCCCCATCCACTAATATAGCAGAAAAGTATAGGCAATAATGTAAAGGAGCTTTGTAATCCTAAGAAATTACCATCCTGGCTCTCCAGAAATTTATGCTAATCTAATTAGGCTTTCCAACTTTGTGGGAAGTAGTAATTAACACCATTCTTATTTAAATGTAGCCAAGTCCTCAATGTCACCATCTGGTATTATGATATCTTCAACTAATGTAAAAAACTACCTTCCCGACTTTCTCTTCTTACATTGACTTAAAATCTGAAAATATATGTAATAGGGAAATCAACCAATGTCCATCAGTAAACCAGTGATTTATAAAATGTGATGCAGGAGTCCCTAGGGTCCTGCTAGTGGTCTGGGGTTCGAATCAGGTAAAGTTGCAGCTGATAGGGCCTCTGAGGGAGAGTGGACAATCATGGGCAAGCTTGGAGCAAGGCCGGACAATAATTTATCCCATCATTGTGTTCTGACTCACCACCCACTAGAGTACAAGAAAGCAGACTAGAGGGTCCCCACAGTGCTTTTCCCCATTAGCTAAATTCTATTTATTCATCTATGTAACTTCCCCGGGGCTTCATGGAGTCATCCACGTAGTAACTGTTCAATACATAGATATTCAACTTAATCTAGGAAATGATATTTTCCACTTATATTTGTAACAGTTCAGGGATATTAAGTTTGTTCATCAAATACAGCAAAATCATAACTTATGTTCTGCATGTTCTTTTATTCTTAAAATTCCTGAAGTTAAAATTTTTCTTGGAAAGCTGTGCATTTTTAGTAAAGGCTCTCAGTAAGTAAGTCATTCAAAAAGGAATTCAGGTATGTCCTGCCCATGCCCCACCAGACGCTCACCTCTGTTTGCAATGGTATAACACAAAAAGGAAAAGAAAAAGAAAAACCAAGCCAGGTGTGGTGAACTATGCTTGTAATCCCAGCACTCAGGAGGCTGAGGCAGGAGGACTGATGCAAATTCAAATTCAACCTGAGCTGCATAGTGAGACCCTGTCTCAAAAAAGACCAAAAAAAAGGAATTTTATAATAAAAAATATTATTTAAAAAGAGGAAATTTTGTTATTTATACACCTAGTCTGTGTCATACATTTTACATGCAGCCTGAATCAGTGTTTCCTCATTTCATGTGGGCCAGGCAAGTCAGAAGATTGGCCATCGCTAGTTGGATACTTAATGCATTTCAAAAAGCTGTTATGGTAATTCAATGAATTAAGGCATCCAAAGTGTCTAAAATAAATGCTGACGACACTGCTGTGTTTTCTGTTGACAATCTATTAACATTATTTAAAATATGGCTGGGCATGGTGGCGTATGCCTGTAATCCCAGCACTCAGGAGGC
>PVKA01053581.1:0-11168 GCA_004027165.1 Ctenomys sociabilis | reverse complement strand
GGGGCCCAGGCTTTGAGGGGGAGGGGGCGGAGGCAGGGGCGGCGGGGGCGGAGGCAGGGGCGGCGGGGGCGGCGGAGGTGGTGGGGGCTGGGGGAGGTAGCTGGGTACGGAATGCATGTTCAGGCTGCTCTGAAATCACAAGAGAAAATTAAAGCATTAGGGCCTCTAGCTATCAGCTGCCTTGTTCATCAGTGGGGAAGGACTGCTTTAGCCAGCACAGGGACAGGACAGCGACGCCCAGGGTGGCTCAGAGGACAGGACTGAGAGCCACAGGGAAAGAGGCACAGGAGAACTGAGGAGAGTTGGCTTCTTCTCCGTGAACATCAGCAAAACTGGCCCAGCTCAGGCAGAAAGGGGCTAAGAGAGAGGGCCTAATGCCATCCCAAGAGGGCTCCTTTGTAGGACTGGCTCTTGACTGGCGTCTGAGAACACAGCTTCGGAGCATCACCTTGGATAGTAAGGCTGCTCACCATAGAGAGCCTTACTGGTCCTCATCTCGGTCCAGGAAGTTTATATCTGTAATCCCATACATGAGTCATTGGAATCTCATCAGGTTAACTTTAATCTACCACGTCCACTGCAACCCACAGTGAGAATAAAGACAGTAAAGCATATTTATAGTTATGGGGAGTCACGGGGTCCTCGCCCAGGAATGGTGATGGCTATCTGGAAAGGATTTTTTTTTTTTTTTTTTTCTGAGTGGCTCAGGCTGCCTTAAGGATGGGCCTGTTAAGGCTTGTGGAGCAAGATATCGAACTGCAGTCCCCCGTGCCTGACTGCGTTTGCATGAGCAGGTGCTTAAACAACTGAGCTAACCTGCAAGCCTCCAAAAGTTGAGAAGGATTTTTTTAATTTTTTTTTTTTTTTTTTAGTGATGGCCACCTGGAACAAGGGCCCTCACCCAGAGCTGAATGTGAGTTTTATTCAGTCATGAAGGAGGAGTGACTTGAGGATGAATGACTGAGAGTAACAGGAAGTAGGTGAGTACGGTGAGCTGGGCTAGGTAGGAGGCCTGCATTTAGCTCTGTGATATGCGGAGAGAAGGCTATGCAGAGAGTAATCCGCATCACACAACGGAGATAGCATCTCATGTTTTGGGGTCCGTGCTTCAGCTCTGAGGCATAATGTTTCAAGCCCAGGAAGTCAGAGCCTCTGTCTCGAGGCTCCATCCCAGCTGGCAGTGTGGAGCACGGGCTCTTCATCTTGTCTCAGCCCGGCTCACACTTGAGAGCAGCAGGTGGGGGTTCTGGGGAAACATGCTTGGCGCCTTCAAAGCCTGCCGCCAGCACCTCGGCTAGACTGATATGCATTGCTTAAAGCCAATGGAAGGGGTGAGGAAAAGTCCTGGCCAGCTCTGTACATGGACATGGTCAGGCTCAGCCACAGCGGAGACAGCTGCTCCTCTTGCCAGGAGTCGCCCAGCTCCACATTTCACCCCCAGGGCACTGCCCACACCCCGGCATGGCTGATGGGGAGCACCCCCTCCCCTTGCCTATGTGCCTTAGAAAGTCCCAAGAGGCCGCTATGCATTTTCTAACGCACCTGGGACACTGTTAAGAATAAAAGGGCAGGGGAGATAGCTCAGCGGCATAAGTGCTTGCCTGGCAAGCACAAGGTCCTGAGTTCAAGCCTCAGTACAAAAAAAAAAAAAAAAAAAGAATAAAAACAGGAGTCAGAACAGCTGAACTGTGGCTGTCAAACCCCGCTTAAGAGTGGCAGCTCCCTCGCTGCATCAGGGCTGGCCAAAGGCAAGGTTCACAGTCACCCTCAGCACATGCGGCTGCAGTCGAGATCTTTTCCCTTTCCTTTTCTTTTTTGGGAGAACTACCAGTTAGCCCAGTTGTTTAAGCACCTGCTCATGCAAACACAGTCAGGCTCGGGATACCGTGGTTTGATCCCCACCTCCACCTGCCTTAGCAGACCTGCCCTTAAGGCAGCCTGAGCCAGCCAAAAAAAAAAATCCTTCTTTTTTTTTTTTTTTTTTTTTTTTTTTGATACCAGGAATCAAACTCAGGACCTTACACTTGCCAGGTAGGTGCCGCACTCCTAAGCTGTATCCTAGTCCCCTCTTTTCTACAAGATCCTGAATCTGCAGGACTTAGTATGAAAGCCCGGAAGCAGGAACCTGGTGTCCTACCAAGCACTTACAAGGCCCTGCAATGGACCTCCAGCCCCACCAGAGAAAGAAAACAGAAAAGACCTATGGGAAGCCTGTGGCCTCCTTACCTGCACAGGCGGGGGCACCTGGGACATGGACTGGTCCAGGGACGTGAAGGCCGACATGGCAGACATGAGTACGTCGTCGCTCACCAGGATGTTCCCCTGCACCAGGGTCTGGATCAGTGGGGATGGGGGCAGTGTGATATATGTGGAGATCTGGACAGGGAGACAGGGAGACAGGAGATCTGGACATGTGAGACTCTGAGGAAGCTGAGGGATGACGTGGAAGACCCAGGTTCTGGAGTATCCACCTCTCATGCTCTGTGCTGTGTGACCCTGGGCAAGTCACTTCACTGAATCATCTACCAAGTCATACTTCTCTGAAAGACACACCCCTGGTTTCTATTCTAGGAAAACACTCACACATGGCTACAGGAAGCCCACAAATAATTAAGACACCTCCACACAACCTTGTTCCTAAAAGTGAAAAACTGCCAGCAACCTAAGTGTCCGTCAGCAGGGGAATGCATTAAAGACAACGCAATGGGATCATCAAGCAGAATACCACACAGCAGGGAAAGCCAAACTGCATAATAACGTGTGGAGGACATAGTCTTCTTTTATAAAAAAACCTAACTCTTCTCCATCATTCTATGCCACAGTAACGGTGCCCATGAACGTGCTGGCCGGGCTCGGGAGCACCGCCGAGGCTGACGGAGCGCAGAGCCTCCTAGGCCCGGCCCCGCACACGGCCGCGCTAATGAAGTGCAGTCAGGTTGGTTATCCTGAAATCTCTGATGACCACAGAGCTGGAAAGATGGTTGGGACCCTCATGGGCAGGTTGAACAAGGACGGAGTGGTCGGCCCAGGTCTGAGGCACCACTGAAAGTCCTAGAAAGCTCCCAGAACAACCTGCTTCAACCTGTCGGTCTGGGTTCCCTGTATTGACAACCTCTGCTGGCATTATGGACCACAAAGAAACAAGATGAAAATACACGGCAGGTAAAATCCTGGGACTCTTACTGAGGGTATAAACATATATACAATAAAACACCTCAATAGACAAGAAAATAAATGAGTTATAAATTAAAAAGTAAAGGGCTGGCCAAAAAGCTCAGCGGATTAAAGCACCTGCAAGCAGACGCAGGAGCTGGGGGTTCAATCCCCGGGCCCTGCGGTGCTGGGTGTTCCCCTCCCCCCAAGCTGACATGGCAATTGAGACCGGGCATGGTGGGGCACCCCTGTAATCCCAGCTCTTGGGAGGCTGTAAACAGACGGATCACTAGGAGTTGGATCTAGTAGTGAGACCCTGAACATCCTGTAGACCCTTCCCTAAAATACAAAAAAAAAAAAAAAAAGAAGTAAAGGCACAAGTGCAAGGTCCTGAGATAATCCTTGCTACTAAAATAAAAAGTAAACAGTGTAATTCCTGAAGTCGCTTAAGTAAATAGTTCAAAATATCTCATTAAAGGATATCCATCCACAGTTACTTAGGTGAACAAGAGAGAAACAATACTAAAGAAACCTTAATTTGTAATATTCTAACTTTAAAAAAACCAGAAGGGGCCAGGTGTGGTGAGCCACACTCACAATCCCAGAACTCGGGCGGCTGAGGATCGCTGCAAGTTCCAGCCCAGCCTGCGCTACAAAGTGAGCTCAAGGCCAGCCTGAACTGCATAGCAAGACCCTGTCTCAAAAAGGCAAAAACAGAAGGGAAGCCTGTGTTATTGGTAAGTGTACAAATTACGAAAAACAATATCAGGGTAAGTAATGGTGGAGCGCAGATGTAATCTTAGCACTCTGGGAGGCTGAGGCAGAAGGATTACAAGTTCAGCTCAGTCTGGCAATTTAGTGAGACTCTGTCTCAAAATGAAAAATAAAAGAAGAGCTGTAGCTCAGTGTGAAGAGCCTGGGTACAACAGAAATAATCATAATCGGGCCGGCCAGATAGCTCAGCAGATTAAAGCACCTGCTTAGCAGTGGCAGGGACGAGGTTTCAATCCCCCCTGTGCCCTGTGGCCCCAACCCTGGGGTGCACTGAGACCCTAAACCCTGTACTAAAAATACATTAAAAATCATAATTATAGTAGTAATAATAATGATAATAATAATAATGGCAATAACATTATCAGGACTGAGGGAGACTGAACCCAGGGCCTTGCATATATTGGAAAAATGCTTAGTGTATTTACGTATTGGAGTAGCTCAGAGGTAAAACATTTGTCCAATATATGCAAGGCCCTGGGCTTAATCTCTAGAATTGCAAAAAGAAAATAACAACACCATACTGAGGGCTGCAGTGAGGAAGACAGGAGACGCTACAAGAAAGTGTCAAATGGCATCTGCTCCTTCTGGGAGCTGTCCAGGTGCTTTCGTTTTGCTTCTGTTCTTCTCTACCAAAAGATTCTTTCTTCCCATTTCCCTTGTCTCTGAAACCTCCAAGGACAGAAGCAGTTTTGTCCCAGAGCCCAGAGTCCCTGCTCAGGGATGTGACGTCTCTGCCCTCATCCAAGGCAGGGGCCAGGGAGATGGCTCAGTAGAATAAGCGTTTCCCTGGCAAGCACAAGGCCCTGAGTTCAATCCCTGGTCCTGCCAAAAAAAAATCCGACCTCATCCAAGGCAGGCTGAGGGGACATCTCTACCATAGACAAGAATGGCATCATTAATAATAAAATAAATAAATAAATAAAAATATGTGGGGCCAGGGAGATGGCTCAATGGAATAAGCGCTTCCCTGGCAAGTGCAAGGGCCTGAGTTCAATCCCCAGTTCCACACACAAAAAAGAAAATAATAATAAAATAAATAAATAAAAAAGAATGGCAGCATCAGTTCCAGGATCTCACCCTGTAGCTCAGGCTGGCCTGAACTGGCAGCGATTTTCCTGCTTTGGCCTCTGGAGTGCTGGGATTATAGGTGTGCACCACCATGCCTGGCTCCTACCCACTTCTATACTTACAATGTCAGAAGAGCTAGGATGAGATTTAAAAAAACGAAATCACACCCATGTCCATCCAGCTCACTTAGGCAGCAGGGCTCATGTTTGCCTATACTCAACTGCCTGTGTTCTAAAATTACTCTCTTGCCCAGGATTGGAGGAATTTTCCTTTATCCTTTTATGGGAAAAAAAAAAGTGAAAGAGGGGCATATTTTCTGCTAGCAAAGTTCAAAACCATGGAGTTTGAGAAAGAGGATGTGTTTTAGGCTACAAGAGTCTGTGAGGGTTAGAGAAGTTCCAGTCATTATGTCCTGTGGGACTAAGATGCCTGCCTGCCTGCCTGCCTGCCTGCCTGCCTGCCTGCCTTCCTTCCTTCCTTCCTTCTTTCCTTCCTTCCTTCCTTCCTTCCTTCCTTCCTTCCTTCCTTCCTTCCTTCCTTCCTTCCTTCTGTTCTTTCTTTCTCTTTCTCTCTTCTTTCTTTCCTTCTTTCTCTCTCTCTCTCTCTTTCTTTCTTTCTTTCTTTCTTTCTTTCTTTCTTTCTTTCTTTCTTTCTTTCTTTCTTTCTTACAGGGATTAAACCAAGGCCTTCATATCCTGCTACATTCCCAACCCCTTTTTTATTTCTTATTTTGAGACAGGCTGCCCAAGCTGGGCTCCAATTTGTGATTCTCCTGCCTCAGCCTCCCAGAGCCCTGGGTACAGGAGCACTGGGTACAGGGTCTCACTTGGGCCACCATAGCATGCAGTGCTGGGCGTGGAACCCAGCCCCTGTGCTTGCCAGGCAGGCACTTAGGCTGCTGTGTTATCTCCTCGGCCCTGAGCACTGGGATTATAGGTATGTGGCACCATGCCCAGATGGGTGGATGCTTTTATTATGAGGACATAAATGGTGCCTATACAATGGGTGAAGATAATATTCTAAAGGAATAGGGACAAAAGCAGAGACCCCTTGACCCTCATCCTATACTCCTGGCCTCCTTAATGAGTCCTTCATCTCATCAAGAGCCCTGACTCAGGAGATCCTTGATCCAGATCTATGTTCTAGACTGAGGACTCTTGGGGCTTCTCCAGACACCTCCAGCCTACACCCCCTCATCTCTGGACTTGGAGGAGGTCTATGCTATCTACTTCATCTCTGCCTCCCCTCAAGGTCCCAGGGCACCTCAAATTCCACGTGTCCACTGGGTATGGCAGTGCCCACTTGCCAACACCAGCACTTGGGAGACTGGGGCAGTCTGGGCATCGCCTTGAGTTTGAGGTCAGCCCAGACTACCGAGCGAGTTTAAGGCCAGCCTGAACTGTATAGTGAGACTGTGGCTAAAAAAAAAAAACAAAACCTCTGCACATGTCCAGCTGCACTCTTAAGTCTAACCCTTCTCTTCGCAGTCTTCTCACTGCCAGTGATGGCAACTGCACATCGGGCCATCCTCGATTCCTCTTAATGTTACGCTCCTACGCCGAGATATTCCCGAAGTCTCAATCTGTCCTGCTCCCTGCACCTGGCTCATGTCGCTGCCCTCCACAGCTCGCGTCTGTCTTGCTCTCTCTTGCCCCTGTCCGAACCTATGCTCTGTACAGCAGCCAGAGATGCAGGTGAGGTGTCAGACTAGGTCCCTTCCACACAACCAGTTCCCATTTCTCTCCAAATGAGTGCCCACAGGCCCACAGGATTCCCGGCCCATTCTGCGGCCTGTCTGTATCCTTAGCCACTCTTCCCAACTCCTACTTCCTGGACTATCCCAGTGCTCTGCCCCAGGATCTTTGCACATGCTGCTTCCTCCACCTGGAACATTCTTTCCCAGACCAGCCAAATGACTCATCCTCTCAGCTCCTTGGATCTCTGCTCCAATGGTTACCTCCTCCTAGAACTCTTCCCCAGGCACCATATACAACACACAACTCCACAACACTCCACCCCCTGCTGCCAGCTTGGTATTCCCTATCTTTCTACATTTAACAGGCTGGAAAAAAAAGTATATTTTTGTACTTGTGTTTGCATATATCTCATCCAACCCCACCAGGCAGTGATTTGCTCTACCTAGTCCTCCACTGTACCTCCAGGACCCACAGTAGGACACACAGCCTAGACACATAGTAGGAGCTCAAAAACACTGCTGCATGAATGAACAAATACACAATCAAATGAATGCATGCATACATGAATGAATGAATGAATGAATGAATGAATGAATGAATGAATGAATACCTGGCGGTTGGCAGGGAGCGGGGCCTGCGGGACCGAGGCCGGTGCTGCTGAAGGTGTGTAGATGCTGCTAGGGGCCAGGGAGACGGTGGCCAGGGCTGAGGCACTGCCCTGGCACTGTTCCCGCTTGTGAGTCATGAAGGCGGGCAGTGAGTTGAACTGCTTCTTACACTTCCCGCAGAGGAAGACGTCCTCATCATCTAGGGGTCGTAGCCGCAGGATGGCAAAGAGACAGGGACAAAAAAAAAAAGAGCCAGTCAAGGGACGGCACAGTGCAGCAAGGAGAAAATTGTGGCTGACCACAAAAACACCACATCTGGACTACACAAATATAGATTTGGTATAAAAGCCTGATGTCCCGAGAGAGCAGGGAACAACAGAGCCCGAGGCGAGCTGCTGTCTGTTTGAAGTCCAGAAAGCTGGGATTCCAGACAGCAGCTTCTCCTGCAGGCGCCCTGTTCTCTGATCCCTTGCTGGGATGTTATCAGCTAGCAATTGTGTGGACCTAGTGTTAGGCAGATGGTGGAAGTCAGTAGAGATAGCAGTTTGTATCCACTGAAGTAACTATGCACATTCCTCAGCCTGCCTTTACCCCTCAATAAATGTGAGATGCTCCTGAGGATCTGGGCTCACTTGGAGAGAGACTGATCTCAGTGAGACCTCTGAAGCTACGTTCATCAGGTCTTCTCGCCATTTCTTTCGGCACTGACCCGAGACATACAACCCTGGACTATGACTTGCCATGCAAGTGTCAAACATCACCTAAGTGCTCCTAGGAGTTTCCAAAGCCACACAGGCACTTGTAGGAAAAGCCAGGCATATGCAGCCAGCTATCAGATAATCAGAAGACAGGAAGAAACAAAGTGGGTTTGCTCCTGAGTTGAGAAACTCAAAATCTTTTTTTTTGTTTTCTTTACTTTACAATTCAGGTGGGCTTTGAATTCACTATGTAGCCCGGGCTGGCCTCAATCTCAAGGTGATCCTCCTGCCTCAGCCTCCCAAATGCTGGGATTGCAGGTATGTGCAATCACTCCTGGCAAAATTCAGTCTTTATTCTGCCTGAAATTACTCCCCAGTCTCCAAATGGGCCAAGCCATCACCTGTGCCCCTGCCCGGCTGCTCCTCCCAGGCCATTTAATTCTAAAAGGCTCATGCCTTCCAGGAAGCCTTTCTAAAGCCACTAGCCAGGACTTGTTTCCTTAGGACACACCTTTCAAGTCACTTTTCTTATCTACCAGACTATGAGTCCCCTAAAAAAAGAAAATGAATCTTTTTTTTACTTATGTGGTAAAGGGTCTAACTACAAAGCTAGCAGTGACCCTCCTGTCTCAGCCTCCCCAGTGTTGGGGTTAGAGGCTTGTGCCACCATGCCGTTTCGGCAGCCAGCACAGCTTCTGGGGGCTAGTACAGCACGTGGTACCTGGGATTGAACCCAGATCCTTGCACTTGCCAGGGAGGAGTTTAGACCGCTCAGCTATCTTCCCAGCCCAGAAAATTAGTTTTATTTATCTCTATAGTTGATATCTCCTGGGACACTGGAAAGTCCACAATGGTTGCTTATTAAATGAATAAAAAGCTAATCGAGTAACTAGCTAAGCTAATATTCACCACTCATTATTATGAAAAGCCTAACACAGCCATGTGCTAACTCAAGCCCTTAAAACACATTGTAAGATGGGCTTGCGGTACACACCTGTAATCCCAGCACTCTGGAGATTAAAACAGAAGGGTCATTGTGAGTTTGAGGGCAGCCTGGCTTACATAGTGAGTCCAAGGCTGGCCTGAACTGCATTGGACCCCATCAGGAACAGAAACCACATACGCAGTGTTGCAGGGGTAGAACTTTGCCAAGGATAATCAAGGCCCTGGTTCCTTCCTCAGCAGTGCAAAACAAGCAAAAAGACAGAATATGTTGCAAAAGCCAGGTGTGGCAGTGCATACTTATAACTGCGGCTATTTTGGATGCTGAGATAAGAGGATCTCTTGAGCTCATGAGTTCAAAACCATCCTGTCAAATATAGTGAGACTTTGTGTTAAAGAAAAACAAATCAATTTTAGGAGAAATGTGTAATTGCCAAGTGGGTATAGTGGCTCTTGCCTGTAATCCTAGCACTCGGGAGACTAAGGCAGGAGGATTGTGGTGAGTTCCAGGCCATCCTGGTTTACATAGCAAGTTGAAGGCAGCCTGAACTACACAGTAAGACTGTGTCAAAAAGAAGTCTAATTGTTACTGAGTGTGGGTGTGTGTGTGCATGTGTGTGTGTGTGTGTGTGTGTGTGTGTGTGTTCCTGAGTACCGAAGCCAGGGCCTTCCTTACACAGTTAAGTGTATATTCTACCACTGAGCTATTTCCTCAGCTCTGATATTCAATTTTAATCGACTCGTTCCCTCTCCGCCAATGAGCAGTGCAGGTACTCACCCAGTGGCTGGATGGCAGGGGGTGCACTGACGCCCTGGCCTGTCGGGTCAGGGACTGCTCCTTGGCCATCCAGCAATGACTGAACAGCAAGAACCGTCTGGTTGTCCATTCCTGAAAAGGGCAACACAAGCTCTGTGGAAGACAGCCTAGCACTTGCTCTGCCATCAGCCTCACAGGTCAGAGCAGACAGCAGGCTAAGCGGCAACACCATCCCCTCCTACCTCACTGGAACAGACCTGAAGATCTGAGGCTTGAAACACCGTCCCAGAATAACAATCAACATTCCCTAGCCTCTCTTGCAGCTCAACATTCTGGCCGAGAGGAGCTACAGAAGCAGCAAGGAAGAGCTCTACAGCTGCCTGGCACATGGCCCTCCTGTGTCCCATCCCCCGTCCTGCTTCCTAAATAAGAACCATTGGACAAACCTAAGGCTCACAAGTCAAAAATACTAGAAAGTGCCAAGAGCAGTGATATATGCCACAGTCCTAGCTAAAGGAAAACTACACCTTCAAGGCCAGCCTAGGCAATTTAGCAACTTATTTCAAAGTTATGTAATAAGGGGCCAAGGAGATGGCTCCATGGAATAAGTGCTTCCCTGGCAAGTGCAAGGGTCTCAGTTCAATACCTGGTTCCACAAAAAAAAAAAAAAAAAAAAAAAAAAAAAAAAAAAAAAAAAAAAAAAAAAAAAAAAAAAAAAAAAAAAAAAAGAGAGAGAGAGAGAAAGAAAGAAAAAATAAGAAAGGCTGGGGATGAGTCCCAACCTGCCTAGCATTCATAAGGCCCTGGGTTTAATCCACAGCACCACAAATGAATGAATGAATGAATGAATGAATGAATGAATAGAAAAGGGGACCAGGAGAGTAAAGCAGTGGCAGCATAAAGAGGCCTTATGGGTCAGGGAGATAGCTCAGTAGAATAAGTGCTTCCCTGGCAAGTGCAAGGGCCTGAGTTCAATCCCCAGTCCCCCCCAAAAAAAAAGAAGCAGCCTTAGGTTCCATCCCTAGCACCAGCAAAAAAGAAAAAGCTAGAAAGACAACAGGCCTAGGAGAAGCTTGTACACAACGACCCTCAAAGCCTATACTGTTTCCCCTGGCTCTTCCTATGAAACAATCCTCCATCCCTTAAGCTGCCGCTAGGTTGGGCTCCCCCTGACAAGGCTGCCTCTGAGACAAGACATACAGCACCTCTGGAAATGCCGTTACCCAGACCTTCTGGCCCGCACCACAGCAATCGCACGGGTCTGTACTCAAGCGTCCTTGCTTTCCCGCCCATCGAGCACCCTTCTGTATTCAGTGATTGGTGAGGGTCACCCACATCCTGTCTTCCCTATCCACTTTCCAATCACCCCACACTGTGCATTGCAACACTGATATCTAGATGTCTCCCCACAAAGCCTCAGGCACTGGAGGGTTGTTTGCTTGTTTGTTTTCTTTATTTGTTTGTTTAGGGA
>PVKA01053580.1:0-11170 GCA_004027165.1 Ctenomys sociabilis | reverse complement strand
GGTTTGATGTTCTCTCAAAGACCTAGGGTTTCATCACCGAGTGGTGTGTGCTTTAGGGTTTGGGAAGAAACATTTTCAGAGAGACTAAATTTAAGGTGAAACACAAGGCCAAAATCACTAGACAACCCAAAAGAGAGTGATTACTCTTTGTTAGGCTGTGACAGAGTGAGATATGTCCATTGGTGCTTGTGGATTGTCGCCCATAGGACATAGGGATTTCCCATTGAGGCTGCAGGGATATCGTGGGATGAGGAATAGTGCAAATGTGGGTCAGAGGGGAGCGAGAGAGAGAGAGAGAGACAGACAGACAGACAGAGACAGAGAAAGGGAGGGAGTTGTGTAGAAAGCAAGGGAGGGAGAGAGGGAGGGAGGGACACAGAGAGATGGACACAGACAGAGAGACTGACAGACAGAGAGAGAGAGAGAGAGAGAGAGAGAGGGAGAGAGGGAGAGAGGGACAGAGAGAGAGACTGGTAGAGGGTGTTTGGGCCCCTGAGACCCCAAACCTAGAAGATGTGATATGTTTGCATTTCCTAGAGCTGTGGTGTTAATTCAACAAGAGTTTACAATATTTCCTGAGCCACAGACTGTACAAATAGTGGAGCTATTTGAGATCTACAACTCCAGGGTGCAGCAGAAGGAAGAAAGAACCATGTTGACAACACACTAAGCATTAGACTGCGATGTTAGACAGAACCATGCTTTTCAGAAATAACTTCCTAGCCACGAAGTCCCTCTTCTCTCCATTTAGAGTGTTATATTAACACACCTGCTGCCACTTGACAATTGGTATGGTGACTTGGGTGTATTTATTGTCACCTTGCCTGTGCCAGGTGCTGGGGTGGTAGGAGGAAAGGAATAATGACAATAAGAACCTTCCCTGAGTGGTTATTATGTGCCTGCCTTGTTGAACCCCATGAAAAGAGCATGAGCCACATTTCCATTTTCTGGAAGAGCAAAGTGGGCTTGCTTGAGATCAGCAAGCATAAAGGGTGACCCAGGCATGGCTGGTTTCTGCTCTCCTTGGTTATGTGAGCATGCCTCTGGCCCTAAGCTTGTGAGAATTATTTTCTGTGTCTCTAGCTGCCCATATATTCTTGGCTCACAGTAATTGCCATAAACATTTGCTAAGTCAGATATTTACTTGCTGTATTTAATAACTGAAAACAGATTGAAAATATTACTGCATGCAATACTTTTCAACACTGAAAATATTTGTGAAATTGAAACCAAGACCCC
Source organism: Ctenomys sociabilis (assembly GCA_004027165.1). NCBI lineage: Eukaryota > Metazoa > Chordata > Mammalia > Rodentia > Ctenomyidae > Ctenomys > Ctenomys sociabilis. The sequence goes on along the minus strand of PVKA01053580.1, from coordinate 9,931 downwards.
TAGGTTTTGGGTCAGAGTTTATTTTTTATAGAAAAGTGTGTTGGCTCTTTGTCCTATGTGGTGGCTGCGATTGTAACTGAGCTTACCCTTGCAAGTTGCCCAGACTGGGAACACTCTAGTGCCAGCCCTGCTGTGTCTGGGTAAGCAGGTCCTGCAGGGCTCGGGCAGTATTCAGAGTGTGTGCTGAGGGGCTCTGACCTCAGTGCTCCTTTCCTCTGTAGGGCAGGTCATCCGAATGTTCCGTGGGATGCAGATTCACAAGCTCAGTGTAGTTGTTTGATTTACTTATTTAAAAGGAAATGTCAATTCAGGTGTGACTGAAGCACTAGAGAAGGTGTGCAGCACGGGATATCTGGGGCTGTCTCAGTTTGCCATGGGCTTGTGGCATGATGTTTGGAGAACACAATTCCACATCTGGTTAGAAACAGGTTCCCAGAGTGATGCCACTGCCTTGGGCCAGGGCACAAAGAGGAAGCCTTCCATCTGGATTGCTGTTTATTGTAGCTTCTTGACCTGAAGATTTATTCCTGTTCCAGGAGTTCTGTGGGCCCCCCGTCTTCTTTGCTTCCAAATGCATTTAAGGAGTGTTTTCGTTAGACTTTGAGGTATGTTATTGGTATTTTGATTGGGATTGCATTACATTTACACAACCTTTTGGGGAGGATGGCGATTTCCACTCTGTTGCTTCTTCCTATCCAACAGCATGGGATATGCTTCCATGTTCTGATACTCTCTTCAATTTCCCTTTTTAGGGTACTGTAATTTTCACTGTCTAGATTATATATCCTTTGTTAGATAATTTTCTAAGTATTGTATTTGGACGTTATTACGAAGGTTGTGCTTCCCTAATTTCTCTTTCTGAAAATTTGTTGTTTGTGTACAAGAATGCTATTGGCTTTTCAGCGTTGACTTTGTATCTCACCACACTATTGAATTTGGAAATTAATTCTATAAGGTTTTTTTAAAAATATAGTTTGGGATCTTCTATGTAGAGTAGCATCATTTGCAAAGAATGATAATTTTATTTGCTTTCCTATATTTACTCTGTTTATTTTTCTCTCTTGCCCAATTGCTCTGGCTAATGTTGGCAGAACTATGGTGGATAGGAGTGATTATAATGGGTATCCTTGTCTTGTTCCTAATGTTAGAGTGAACATTTTTAGTTTTTGACCTTTTAATACCTTAGCTGTTGGTTTGTCATATATGGCTTTTATGACACTGAGGTAGAGCGGTATATCCTTGATATGATTCCGACTTGGTTATGGTGTGCAATCTTCTTAATGATTTGTTGTATTTTCTTTGCCATTATCTTAAGCATTTTTGCATCAGTGTTCGTTACCGATATTCGCTCGCAGTATTCTTTCTTGATTGGGTTTCTGTCTAGTTTTGGAGTCATGGTAATACTTTCCTTCCAGGAATGATTTGGAAGTATGCTTTCATTGCAGTTTCTTGAAGTACTAGTAGAATTAATTCTTTTATGAATTTCTTGTAGAATTCAACAGGGAAAAAAAATTCATCAAGGCCTGGACTTTTGTTTGTTGGTAACATTTCAATTACATTTTCAATTTAATTGACTGATCTTGGTTTATTTAGAATTTTTACACCTTCTTGATTTAGTTTTGGCAATTTGATTGTGTCTGGGAATCCATCCATATTCTTTGTGTTTTCCATCTTATTAGAATATAGATACTCCTAGTAGTTACTGATTTGTGCTGTGTTTCTGTTGGATCGGTTGTGAGATTCCACTTTTCATTATTTATTGTTTGAATCTGTGTTTTTTCTTTCCCATATTGATGAAGGTGGTGAATGGCTTATCAATTTTTTATACTTTTCAAAAAAATTTTTGATATTTTTGTTACTTTCTTAGTCTCTGCTGCTTTAAATTCTGCTTTTTATAAGTTTTTACCTTGTACCACTTTGTGTTTGATCTATTCTTTTCCTAGAAGGCTGAGGTTTAAAATTAGGTTGTTTCTTTGAGCTTGTTATATTGTTCTGTTGTGTAAACTTATTGGTATAAATTTCTCTCATAGGAACGCTCTCATTGCATCCCATGAGCTTTGATATGCTTTATTGTGCTCCCTGTTTAATTGCAGCTTTAAATTCCTCTGTGTTCTATTGGTTGTTCAGAAGGGTGTTGTTCAATTTCCATATGTTAATTGAGTTTTTGTGATCTCCTTTATCATTGATGTACAGTTTCATTGCTCTATGTTAGATAGAATTCACGGAATGATTTCATTTCCTCTACATTTACTTAAGCATGTATTGTCAGCTACTGAATCATTTATTTTGGAAAACATCCCATGTGCAGCTGTGAAGAATGTATATTCTGATGCTTTGGTTGGAACACTGTAGACATCTACCAACTCTATTAGTTCATGGCGTTGGTTTGATTTTAATATTTCTTTATTGATTTTTTTATCTAATTGATCTATCTATTTGTGAGAGTGGGGTATTAAGGTCATCCACCAAAACTGTATTAGTGTTTACTTTTGTGTGTGTCAGTTAATATTTGTTTTATCTAATTGGGTGAAATTGTGTTTGGTGCATAAATATTTATGATTGTTATCTCTTCTTCTTCTTGGAATTTTCCCTTCATGAAGAGATAGTGACCTTGTTTGTCTCTCTAGATTAGTTTTGGCTTCAAGCTCTTAAGGTTTATATAAAAATAACTCCTAGTGCATTTTTTCTGAAATCCTGTGACATGAAGCATGGCTTTCCACTCTTTGAGTTTTAGTCTATGAATTTCTTTTTAGATTGAATGTGTTTCTTTAATGCAGCATGTTGTTGCTCTTGCTTCTTGATCCATTGTGCTAGTCTGTTTCTTTTGCGGGATGAGCTGAGACCATTTGTGTTGGTGGTTATAGCTGATGTGTATTAGTTTTTCCTTGTAATGCTGTTTATTTGCTTTTTCTTTCCCCGTCTTTGTGCTCTGTGCAAATGCTTGCTCTTCCTGCTGCTTCTTTCTATCAGTGTTCCTGTGTTTGTGGTCTTTGTTATATCTCTCTTTTTTAATGTATTTGATACAGGGTCTTACCACACAGCTGAGACTCATAGTGATTCTCCTGTTTTCAGCCTCCCCAGTGCTGGGATGACAGGCATGTGCCACCATGCCCAGACTTGATGGCTAGCTCAGCAATCCTGGGGAAAGGGCTGGCATAGCATGTGGTGCTGGGATCAAACCGTGGTCCCTGCACTTGTCTAAGTAGGCGCTTAGTTCGATGAGCCATCTCAGCAGCCCTGTCTCTTTCTAATAGGTCTTTGAGAACATTCTGTAGGCTAGTTCCGTCATTATAAATTTCTTTTGTTGTTCTTTTTCATGGAAGTGTTGTTTTGCCATCAATTTTGAATGGTAGTTTTCGGAGGTATATCAATCTGGGTTGAAGATTGTTTGCCCTTAGGACAGGAAATATTCACTCCAAGCTCTTCTTAATTTTAGAGTTTGTGTTGAGAAGTCTGCTGAGATTCTGATGGGCTTTCCTTCAGAAGTGAAATGTTTCTTGTCTCTAGCTCCTTGTCATGGTTTGTTCTTGTGCTGAATTTCTGGAATCTTGATTTTTATTGACCTTGGTGTAGATTTATTTATTGTTTTTGGCTATTTGACATTTGACAAACGTCACCTACTTGTATGTCAAATTCCATATCCATGTTTTGGAAGCTTTGTACAATTATTCCAGTGCAGGATTTTTGAATGGTATTTTCACTGTCTCTAGCTTCCTCACTTATTCTAACCAGTCTTACATTGTTCCTCGCTGCCCTATAGTGGAGCTGTTAGATTGATTATTCATGATCTCTTGCAACTTTTAACATATTTTTATTTTCCTGGTTGTTAGTATCCTTTCTTCCATCTGCTGTTCATACTTGCAGTGGAAGTTCCCTTCTCCCCACACCCCCCAGTGGAGTTTCTAATGTGCATTTCTGTTTGAATCTCTTTCATTCATCCTATTTCTTGTCTATGCTAGGCATTCATGGTTTTCACCATTTTCCTGATGTCCTCTATTCTTCTATTCATGTCTGCTCAATGTCTTGTTCTTGAGTGTCATTCTTATTTGTATCATAGAAGATAATTTTTCTACAACCTCTTCCTTTTGTTTTAGTTTTGCTGCTATCATGTCAGGGAGTTCTATTTTTTGGCTTCCAATTTCCTCTATCTGTGTGCTCTGGTCTTAGGTGGGCTGGGCATTTGACACTGCATTTTGCTTTTTGATCTTGTCATTTTCTATTTTATTTTCTATTCTATGTTGATGCTTTTAGATCTCAAATGGTAGACAGCTGCTGGGTGTGGTCGTTCAGGCCTGTAATCCTAGTACTGCAGGGGGAGGGGCTGAGGCAGGAGGATTGTTGTGAGTTTGAGACCAACTAGAGCTACAAAATGAGCTTAAGGCCATCCTGAACTACATAGTGAGACCCTGTCTCAAAAAGAGAAAAAAAAAAAAATGCTAGATAGCCCAATTACAGATGTCAAGGATTTCCTAGGAGGTGTGTGTTCCTGCAGACATATCCTCTAGCCTGCACTGCTGTAATCGTCTCACCAGCAAGCCACCCCAGGCCAATGGAGTAAGTGAAGAGGATGGACTCACACTCCACTTCCTGATACTACCATCCCCGGGACAGTGGAAGAAGGGTAAGTGTGGACTTACACTCCAATTATGATGCTTAGTGATAAATTATTTCGTGATTCTGATGTAAAATGTGGAAGGAGTTCAGAGATTTGAGTGATGTTGTTATAACAGCATATTTTCCCTGTTTGTTCTTCTATGTGAACAAAATCTCTCAGGCTGACATCTATAAACACACAAATGGACATAAAAATTTTAGCTTCTCACTGCAATGCATGCAAACCATATACTCAAACTAACTGAAAACATATTTCTACATATCTAATTAAGAAATGTGTTTCACTGGGCACAATCACACAGGTGTATAATCACACTTCTTCGGGAGGTTGAGCCTGGAGGATCCATCACAGTAGAACAGTAGCAGAATGCCCTTGACTTGATCCCCAAAACAACAGCCTCTCTCTCTCTCGCTCACTCGCTCGCTCACTGGCTCATGCTCTCTCCCTCTCTATCTCTCTCTGGCTCTCTCTCTGGCTCACTCATTTACTCACTCTCACTCTTGCTCTCACTGTCTCTGTCTCTCCCTCTGTCCCTATCTCTCTATCTCTGCCTCTGTCTCTGTCTATCTCTCTTGCTGTCTCAGTCTCGGTCTCTCTCTCTCTCTCTCTCTCTCTCTCTGTCTCTCTGTCTCTCTCTCTCTCTCTGTCTCTTTCTTTTTTTTCTTTGACAGGGTCTTACTATGTCTTCTAGGCTGGCCTTGAACTCATGTCAATTCTTTGTCCCCGCCTCCTGTGTTCCAGGACTCCAAGTGTGTTCCTCCACACCTAGCCGTCATTACCTATATTTCTAATCATATGTACTAAATTTTATTTTAAAAACAGGGTCTTGTAATGTAATTCAGGATGGCTTTAAACTCATTGTGTAGCACAGACTGCTCTTGAGCTCATGGTGATCCTGCTGCCTCAGATTTTAAGGAATGGAATTATATGCAGGTGTCTCTATTCCTTGCTTTGTGTTACCAATATTTACAAGAATTCATTATAGAAACTTTTAGCAACTTGCAAATTGAAATCACAAGAAACATTTAAAACTTAAATTTAAATGTACATACATATTTTGGTGGAGAAAGGTAGCTTATCTACCTATAGCAGACATTTGGAAGTAAAAATATGAAATTAGGAGGGTGAGATGGATAAATAAAAATAGAGCCTTTAGAGAGAAAATTAAACACTGCGGTATTTCCGTCTGTTAATGGGCTCAAGAATGTTTTTAAAAGAACAAAGGAGGCAATCAGATTGAGTTGGTATTTAATCTTCAATGGCACCTCATATGTTTTTAGAAGATTAAACATTGTATGCTCTACAAATATTTAAATGATCACTTCAAAACTCAATGATGGATGGAAAGGAGTGAGGTACCCACTGCCTTGAGCTTTACTACCTGGATACTGTTGGCACCCAGGCATCTGATCGCACCGATGGAGAACTAAGAACTCGCTGCAGGTGCTGGCTCCCTGCTGGGCAGCCAGCAACCTGGAGCTCCGGGGACCCACACAGCCCATGAGCCCAGCAGGTCTAGAAAGGCTCTCCTGGCTAATGCCCCATTGAGAAGAGCACTGCAGAGATCACTGTGGAGTGACTGCTCTGAAGGTGAAGGACCACATCTGGGAGAAGACCCAGAAGTCCAGTGAGTGCATAACGCAGGTGTGGCTGGGGGTGAGTAAGGAATTTACTTCCTACTTGAAACACAGCATCACCATCCGATTCATGTTTAAAGATAAGAGCATTGATGTAATTTTCAAAAAGTGGAATATTTCACATAGCCAGGCACAGTGGTACACACCTGTAAGCCCAGCACTCTGGGATACTGAGGCAGGAAACTCACAAGTTTGAGGCCAGCATGGTTTCTGAAGAGGAGAAACATGCAGGTCTGTTTCCACTGCTGGTGGATATGTCCTATAACCTCGGCTTCTCTTCCTCCTCTCCTCATGTCTCCTCTCTCCCTTTCCTCCAGCTGCATTCATAGAGGGACTTCTATGTTCCAGGCCTGGACACACAATGCCCAAGACAGACATCAGCTTGCAGCTTAATAATCCAGATGTTGCTCAAACAGAGCCACTGGGAAGTGCAGTTAATCCTCAGAAGCCTTAGCTGCAGGATAGCTTCCCGTGTGGAGTGGGAGAAGTCACCTGCTGAATGGTTTCCAGATCATCCAGGCCAGTGGGAATCAGGCGGCTGGGGGAAGTTCCTCCAGAGGAGACTATGTGGTCTCCCTGATAGTAAAGGTGCCAAGGGACTAGGAGCCTGAAACTGAACATGGGAAGCAGGAGAATTCAGTCACCAGACAGCCATGAGCACTGTAAAAACCTCAGACTCATCCTAAGATCACCAGGAAAATGGTGAGCTGCAGGGCCCTTTCTGTTGTGAGAGTGACAGAGACACAGCTTCCCGCCACTCATCAGCCTGCTCCTGTAAGCAGGATTAGGAGGGTTATGGAATCCTCTCGAGATGCCGTGCACTTGCATGCCAGTGTGTCTTTTCATCTTACTATAACATGGACAGTGTCCCAACGCAGTTCTTTTGTAATACTGGGGATTGAACTTGGGGCCTCACACATGCTAAGCAAACACTCACCAGTCCTATTTTAAATTTATTTTTGAGACAGGGTCTTGCTAAATCGGTTAGCCTGCCTTCAAATACACTAGTGTTACAGGAATACACTAACACATTTGGACTGTATGAAGTTTTTTGTTTTGTTTTGTTGAGACAACATCTCACCATGTATGTAGTTCAAGATGGCATTGAACTCACTATATAGCTCAGGCTGGCTTTAAACTTGTAGTCATCCTCCTGCCTCAGGCTCCCAGGTGCTGGGATTGCAGGCATATCGGCCCTTCTTCTTTTTGTCTTTTTGACACAGGGTTGCTTTCACTATCCAGTTCAGGCCGACCTCAACTCATTTTGTAGCTCAGCCTGGCCTTGAACACCCAGCAATCATCCTGTCCCTGCCTCCCAAGTGCTGGGTTTATGAGTGTGTGCCATTGTGCCCAGGTACGCAAGCAGTCTTGAATCAGTTTTTAGCAATGTATTTTACTGGTGCATAGAGAGCTGCCTCGTGCTTTTTCCTTTGGACTTGCCTGTTTGTGGTACAAATATATGATTTTTCAAGTGGTTCCTTAGAGTGGGCAGCTAGGTAATCCCCATGCTTGTGCTAGCTACAAAATACCACTGTGAAAATTCTTATTTTATCTTTGATGCCTATAGAATTCTATAAGAGAAATTCCCATAGGCAGAGCTATAGGGTCAAGGACTGTGTTCATTTGGAATTTTGGCAAACGTTTCCAAAATGTCTTCGATCAAGTTGATATCCAGGAAGGAAGTGACACTGAAAACTGAGAATCTCAGTCAAATTTCATTTCAACCCCTTTCATTATACCTGAGTCTGAGCTGATGTGATAAGATTAAGAGCTAGTGGGATGCATAAAATTCCCTAATTAGGCTGAGAAGAGAGAAAAGACTGTTGCTGATATTGCCAATTCATATGCCCAACAAACAGTTTTGCAAAGCGGGTCTAATGAGGCCCACTTGGGACACCGATGACCTTATGGTTGATCTGGGCCTGCTCAGTGACAATCTAGTGAGTGAGACGCATAAGGAAACCTGCCACTGAATGCATGTGCTAGTAAAAAATATGCAACATGCTATTAAAGTGTTTTCAGATGGAGAATGAGGAGAGCAGAGAGAAAGGCAATTCGTGAACCATACATGTGTGTGGGGAGGTTCTTTAAAATCTCGCTTCTGTGCATTGCCCCAGAGCACCCACAACTGCTTTACTAAAGCTCATATTTTAAAAATAGTTAAGGAAATGTTTCAAGCTCTGTCTAAGGGATAGCATGATTCCCATCTGAAAGGGAAGTGTGTGAAAGAGAAAGGGGGAAGGTGCCTGATATATAATGACTTTGCTTTACATTCTTGACAGGCCCAGGAAGGTGGCTCAGTATAATAAGCACTTTTGTGGCAACTACAGGGGCCTGAGTTCATGCCCTGGTTCCAATCAATCAATCAATCAATCAATTGATCAACCAATACATAAAAAGTAAAATAAATCTTGAGGAAGTCCAGGAACTTGGCAGAGCAGTGAGCACCAGCCAGCCAACCTTTCAAGATTTGGAATCCACACTCTGTAAAATAATGACTCAGGAAGAAAAGGAGGGAGGCCGATCCTCAGAATGCAGCAAGGATCTGCAGGGGAGATTGGAGCCCACACAGAATGGGAAGAGCCGGGCCTCACTACAGAAAAAAGAGGAGGCAATTTGTGCCTTCTCCCTGGTTCCCAGCCCATGTCAGGAGAATGGAGGATCAAATCCACAGGGATGCAGTGAGGGTGGTGAGTCCTCAGCAGGGAGAAACCCACTGTGAGTTCCAACAGCGGGTGAGTGACTCCAGTCCAAGCAACGGCTGCATCCCTCAGAGAGAGTTCTTCTCCAGAGCTTGGGTGGGCTGCATCTCAGCCAGCTGTTGGCTTCATATCTGGACTTCTAGCTTTGCATTCCCCAGTGACTTGGTGAGGAACACCTGGGAGAGGTGCTCATTGTCAGGGGGCCAAGGTCAGGTCAGAGCATTGTAGATGGCGACTCAGGATCCAACGCCACAGCCGAGGGCCAGAAGCAGCTGAATTTCTGTGGATGTGAAAGCATCGGAACTGGTGCTCTGCCCTAATCCTAGAGCAGGCGTTGTTGGATCATCTGGCACAGACCTGTGCTCTGACACATGTGTCCACAGACACATGGTGAGAGAAAAAATATCACCTAGGTTGATAATTCAAGTAAACAAAAGAGGAACAAATCCTTTGTCTACTGGTGGTTTTTTTTGTTTGTTTGTTTTGTTTTTTTTTTTGAACCAGGGATTGAACTCAGGCCGTTGTGCTTGCCAGGAAAGCACTTATTCCACTGAGCCAACCCCCTGGTTCCTTTGTCTACCAGTGATAGAATAGATGTTCTAAGTGGACACGCCACAAAACTGGAGACTTAAAGTCACAGAGAAATTTTTTTTCCTTGTGGTTTTGAGTTTCTTTGATTGTTTATTGTTGTATTATTTTTGTCGGTGTGAGTGTGATTATTTAGGGGTTTTTTCCTTCTTTCTTTCCCTCCTGCATGCTTTGTCAATTTCCTGAGGCGTGCATAATATTCCTTTGACTATTAGCCATGCTTTGAATCTCTTTTGCTTCATTTACCTGTTTTTTATTATTCGTTTAATTTTCTTTTCCTTCCAGTAAATGTTTAGTGTATAGAAGTTTCCAGTTTGTCTTGGGTCTTCTTATTTAACGTCATTCCCTTTGATTCAAAGGCATCCCATTGTTCTTGGTACTTTCTGAGG
>PVKA01053579.1:0-11147 GCA_004027165.1 Ctenomys sociabilis | reverse complement strand
AGGCTATCTTTCTTCCAGTGAGCTTGTGTAGCCCCTTTGTCAAAGATAAGATGGCTGAGTGTTTTTGTAGATGCCTCTGCATCTTCCAATCTATTCCACTGATCCTCAGGTCTATTTTGTTGCCAATACCATGTTGACTTTATCACAGTGGCTTTGTAGTATAATTTAAATCACGAATTCTGATGCCTCCTGCCTTGGCTTTATTGGTCAAGATTGCCTTTGCAATTCTCGGTAGTTTGTGGTTCCAAATAAATTTTAGGATTGATTTCTCTACATCTGGGAGGTATGTTGGTGGCAGTTTGATACGGATTGCATTAAATCTATAAAGCAATTTTGGGAGTATGGCCATCTTCACGATGTTGGATCTTCCTATCCAGGAGCATGGAATATCGTTCCATTTTCTAAAATTCTCTATAATATCTTTTCTTAGGGTGTTGTAATTTTCCATGAAAAGATCTTTGACTTCCTTGGTTAAGTGAATCCCAAGGTATTTCATTTTCCGCGGTGCTATTGTAAAAGGTATAGTTTCTATTGTTTCCCTTTCAGTGTGCTTCTTATGTGTGTAGAGGAATGCTATTGACTTTTGAGTATTGATTTTGCTATGCTACTGAATTTCCCTATCAGTTCTAGTAGTTTCTTGGTGGAATTTTTGGGGTCTTCCAAGTAAAGTATCATGTAGTCTGCAAATAGTGATAATTTAACTTCTTCTTTACCTTTTCTTATTTCCTTTATTTCTCCCTCTTTTCTAATGGCTGTTGCTAAGGATTCCAACAATATATTGAATAAGAGGGGTGATAGAGGACATCCTTGTCTTGTACCTGATTTAAGAGTAAAAGATTTCAGTTTTTCCCCATTTAGGATTATATGAGCTTTTGGGTTGTCATAGATGGCTTTTATCAAGTTAAGATAGATTCCATCTATTCCAATTTTCTGCAGGACCTTGAACATGAATGAGTGTTGGACTTTGTCAAAGGCTTTCTCTGCATCAATTGAGATGATCATGTGGTTTTTAGATTTCAGTCTATTAATACAGTGTATTACATTTATAGATTTTCGAATATTGAACCATCCTTACATCCCTGGGATGAATCCTACCTGGTCATGGTGTATGATCTTCTTGATGATTTGCTGTATTCTATTTGCCAGGATTTTGTTGAGTGTTTTTGCATCTGTGTTCATGAGGGAGACTGGCCTGTAGTTCTCCTTTTTGGTTTTGTCTTTCCCTGGTTTTGGAATGAGTATTATACTTGCCTCCAGAAATGATTTTGGGAGGACTTTTTCCTTTTCAACTTCATGGAAGAGTTTGTGGAGTGTGGGGATTATATCTTCGATAAATTTCTTGTAGAATTCATCTGTGAATCCATCAGGACCTGGACTTTTCTTTGTCAGTAGGCTTTTTATTACGTTTCATATTTTGTTGGCTGTTATCAGCTCATTGAGAGTTGCTCTATCTTCTTGATTCAGTTTTGGTAATTTGTACCTTTCTAAGAATATGTCCATTTCCTCTGTCTCTTCTATTCTGTGAGCAATCTAAAGATTCTCGAAGTAACTGTTGATAATCTTCTGAACTTCCACTGGGTCTGTGGTGATTTCACCCTTTTCATTCCTTATTGCTTGTACTTGAACTTTCTTTTGCCTCTTTTTGATGAGGTTGGCAAGAGGCTTATCAACTTTATTTAGTCTTTCGAAGAACCAACTTTTTGACTTGTGGATTCTTTGAACTGTTTTTTTCATCTCAATTGAGTTAAATTCTGCTCTAATCTTTATGATTTCTTCCCATCTTTGTGCTCTGGGTTTTGTTTGCTCTTCTTTTTCTAGTTTGTCGGAGGTGCAACATTAAGGTGCTAATTTGTTCCCTTTCTGTTTTCCTAATGTGTGAGTTCATAGCTATTATTTTCCCTTTAAGAAGTGCTTTCATCGCATCCCATAAATTCTGTTAAGTTGTACTTGAATTTTCATTGAATTGTAGATATTGTTGAATTTCTTGTTGAATTTCTTCTGCAACCCATTGATTGCTGTGGGACCGAGGATTGCTGAGAAATGTCCCTCCAGCGTGGCAGGCTTGGAGTTCTCACTCCAGGCCGACCTGCACTGGGTCTGGGGCTGTGGGGTGGGACCGGTAATCACCTGGAAATGTTTCTCTGGCACGGTGTTCCTGGAGGTCTCACCGGGCCAGGGGGGTGGGGGGCAGGTAATCCCTGGGAAATGTCTCTCCAGCATGGCAGGCCTGGAGTTCTACACTCATTGAACTTTGATTCCCAGAGAATCAGGGAAATTCCCACTCGATCAACAGGCTTTAGGGCAGGGGATCCTGGGAGGTGCTGGTGAGTTGGTCCTGAGGTTTCAGGCCAGTCACTGGCTTGGGGGGCTTGGGGGCAGAGATCCGGGTAGCGCGCATGGGAAAGAGCCAATGGCTCTCCCTCAGACTCACCACACTCTCACTGATCTGGGAAGCCTGGTGAATCGTGCAAATTCCCACGTGCTGGGAGAGCTTGGGTCTGGATCCAGGAGGCCGTTGGAGTCAGCTGCTGTCTCAGGCCATGGGTCTCACTGTGTCAGTTGGTCTCTGGGGCTGGGCGGGCGTGGGATGGATGGAGGAGGATGGTGGAGTCAGCCGCGTTGTCTGTGGCCGGTTATGACTCATTTTTGAGTACTTTTCTTCTTCCATTCTAAGAAAGTTGCTTAACCACCACTCAAATCCTGTGTCAATATCTAAAAAGTACACATGTTTTGGTTTTTAAGTCTATTATTATGAAGTCACATACACATGTTCACACACACGCGCATGTGCGCACGCGCGCACACACACACACACACACACACACACACACACATTGCTCCCAGGTCACTACATTTGTTTTACCATTCTACACTTTTGTGGCTATGAATGGAAAACAAACAAATTTCTACAAAATCAATATAATTCCATATAAATTCTTCCCTAGGCATCAAGGAGCTAAGCAATAATCAAAAGGAAAGAAAAGGAATGGAATTCACCACGGTGAGTAACCACCAGCCAGGTGGATTCCATCTGAAGACATCTGCTGAACGCTCTAAACCTCAAGCTACGTTTTGATGTGGCCTGAACATGGACCAAAATACATCCTGGTTACTCCAAGGTGGGTATTTGGAAAGCCGTCCAGACAGCTGCATCCTCAGTGCAACGGTGAACTATACACTAAAATTATGTCATGGAATAATTCTTAGTAACTTGATGGACTAAAACACAAAAAGAAATTCTTCTCAAAAATGAAAGCAAAAATGACTGACCATCAGAACGTATTACAACTCAAGTGTTAAAGGAGATATCAGTAATGAACCATTAACTTAATTTTTAACCTCCAGTACTTGTCAAAATAAAGATACTTATGTCAAGGTTGTAGAAAAGGTAAGAGTATTAAAAGAGATGTGTTCCTTTTATTGAAACCAGGCATAATTAAATTCAGCAGCAAGACAGTGATTGCTTATACTTGGATGTGTAAAGGACATGTCCAGAAAATGTGCATTTACAGAGACAAGAAAAATAATTTACTGAATAGTCTCACAACAATGCAGATTACAGTTGTTTTCCTACAGGCCCCAGGGAAGAAGGGCTCATTGAAGAAGCAACCTTTCAATCTAGAGGGGGAGAAATCATTCTTTCATAATTTTGTGGGATAGAAGGCACTTTAGTCATCCTTCTCTCCTATACCAACAACCCTAAATCTGTTAAAGAGAATCTCCAGAATATCCATCCTCAAACTGGCACTGAGATAAGCAAAGGCAACAAAGAAATTAATGGATTACATGCAGAGCCCAGGAGGAGCTCAGTCTGGGAGGAAGAACAACATAGACTGATGCATTAGTATATAACAGGAAGAATGATAGGCAACAGAAGTTCAGAGTAGTGGAGCAGCAGGTGCTGCAATTAGCTCTGATGGAGAATGGCAGTAGATGTTTCTCAGCTGGAAAAGACACAGGAGGGCTTGTAAAGGGAAGTAAGTGGGTTTGTTTGATAAGAGTAAGAGAATGAGTTGGAAAAAGTCTAGAATATGAAGGGATTTTTTGTGAAGATTGTTATTAGATAGCTAAACATGGTAATGCCTGTCCATGGCCTCATCATTCTGGGAGGGTAGGAGAATCCCAAGTTTGATCCTTGCCTGGGCAATTTAGTGACCTGTTAAGTTCCTGTCCCAAAATAAAAAATAGCAAAGAGGTAGGATATAGCTCAGAGTGAAGGCCCTAGTTTCAATCCCTAGTATTGAAAAAAAAGCATAGTGTTACAAGGTAAATAAATGACCAACTAAATAACAGCAAGAGTGGCCTGTTTTACAAATAAGAAACATCTAGGCCACAAAAAGGGACTCCTCTGGCAAGTTCTTCATAGTCAACATTAATTTCCTCCACAGTGTTCATGTACCAGTAAAGAGCTGAGGATTTCTGCCTGATGAAAACTATATCACAAAGTGGGACTTGGGATAGCAATGTAGAGTTGCTGAGAAATTCCCTTGCTTATGGGTCACACAAACATAGAAAGAGTACAACGATATTCTTACCATGGAAGGGTATTTCCATAAAAAATTGCTCACATACTAAGAAGCCGGTAGAGGGCACAAAAGAGAACTTACAACATTTGCTTTTACCTTGCCTGTAATCTAGATGAGGGACTAAGATGCATTCATTCATTCATTCGTTCACTCAACCTGTACTTTCGGTTACTTCTTCTTATGTGTACCATCTGTCAGGGTACTGAAGACGTAGCAGTGAAGGACAGGATTGGTGTTCCTGTGGCATGTACATTCTAGAAGAATCATCCAAACTTGCAAATAAACTTGATGCAATCAGTGGCAGTAGTTAAATAGGTGTTGGTTAAGTGCATCCCAAAAGTAATATATATCTAATAATCTGGGGATTTGTTTTGTTTTGCTTCAATATTTTTTAATAAAAAAACCCTAAGTTCCAAACATGAAGTATATGTGAGTCTTAAGAAGTTCTACTATTCCTTCTGTAGAACCCTGATATGCAATGAGATTTAAGAACAATAGAAGAGGTAGCACTTTCCAAACCTTCTATGGCGAATGTCTAAAATTTTGTTCATTTTCTTCTTTTTAAAAATTTCTAATCCATGCTAACTGATACTTTTATAAAAGAGAAACAAGCAATTATAAAAATGAAACATTAAAATGCTATAAAAGTATGTTATTGTTTACCTTGATTCCTGTACATCTCATACAGCAATAGACAAATTGTCCATTTCCGTGCCAGCATCAGATTACTTTGAGTAGCACTGGCCCAAATTATAAGCAATTTGTGGAGCTCACAAAGGGGCTTCAATTAGTAAGACATAAAAGAGAAAAAGTCCTATGGGAAAAACAACATTCAAGAAGACTCTGAGAAAATCTTAGTTTTCAAAACAGCTGCCTTTAAATGTGCAAAGAATGTTTATTTCTGGTATTGTCATAGAAACATCATTAAATAAATGAATTTTTGCTATTGCGGGACTAGTAAACTAAACCAAACAACTCATATTTACATAAAATAATAGAAATATGTGCCAAATGTCATAAATATGTACATATAGGTATGCACATCTATCACATATATGGAGAACATACACAAACACACACACACACACACACACACATATATATCTTTTAAATGTATGTGTATGTGTACATATATGTTTGTACACTCATGTAACTTTTCCATGCAGTACACATGGGCCTAGTTATTATAGATTGTATAGAATTGTGTCCATATTTTATTTTCTGTTCTGGCATGCTGTAGTGATAGCAAAGTTATATAATTTAACTTGCTGATATTATATTGCCTACTAGCTTGTGATTTTAAAACCATGTTTGTAAATCATTTGTAGTGTAAACATCTCAATGGCACATGTAATAAAGCAACATGTCAATGTTATGTTTCATTAGATATTCAGAATTTATTTTGAATCTTCATTTGGTTTATAAGAACTTAAAGGGCAATTTAATTGCAGAAGGTTATAGTAGGTCATTAGAGGTGGGAAGAGGACCTCATTATTCTCTCCCCTCTACTTCCTGTCAGAAACTCTCTTCACTTGTTCTAACAGACAACTGAGTAAATATATGAATGCAGCTGTGTTTTTCCTACAGGTCACCTGAAATCATCTGCAAAAAATCACTCATAAAAGTAAATTAAAAGCTTCCACCAGTTAAATTCAAACTCATAGAAATATTCCAAGTAAGGACATTTTAAAATATACTTCTTATAAACCTTTACATTTCTATTTACTCAATTCTGTGTCTGAAAGCAAATTTCTTTTTGGCAATAGAAAACAATTCATACTTGAGTTTTCTTTTTTCTTTTCTTTCTTTCTTTTTTTTTTTTTTTTTTTTGGTGGAACCAGGTATTGAACTTAGACCCTTGCCCTTGCCAGGGAAGCACTTATTCCACTGAGCCATCACCCTGGCCCCAGTGTGAGTTTTCTGATACTAGAATATAGACTATAGCTTGCAGATTTTTCCTCTTGATTTAGGAAGCTTTTCATTTTGGGATTTTCTGTAAGCAATTTATAACTCAGTCCTGAAACAGGGTTTACATTCTTAGAATAACATAACAGGATACAGTATCAATTTGTTTCAGTGATACTCTAAAGCCATTATAGAGTATTTGTGATCATAGACAAGAAATTGAGGATATAAATTTCTTTTTTTTTGTCTTTTTGAGACAGGGTCTCACTGCAGTTCAGGCTGGCCTAAGCTCACTTTGTAGCTCAGGCTGGTCTCGAACTCACCAACAATCCTCCTGCCTCTGCCTCCCGAGTGCTGGGATTATAGGCATGCACCACCACTTCTAGTAGAAATGAGGTAGGTGGTTTCGAAAAGTAAAGAACATGCCGACACACTGGTAAAACATAAGTTATCAGTAGTAAAACATTGTTTGTATAACAGCAGAATTGAGACAAAAACATGATGGACAGATCTGGGAAGTATCCAAAATCAAGGAAAAATCTATATGCTTTACCACTTGACAATTTTCTTTGTAAGGAAAACAGTGGAAAATATTTTTTATCAAACCAATTATTTTGATAATTTTTGTCATTTTTATCAAAATGATTATTTTAAAACTTAATGTTAGTTTGAGATCCCGCCTGCACCCGCCCAGCCCCTGAGACCGGCTAGAGACAGCACGGCCGACTCCGCCATCCTGCTCCATCCCGCCCACGCCCGCCCAGCCAGAGACCAGCCTGAGACAGTGGCTGGCTACAGCGGCCTCCTGGTTCCCGTGCCAAACTCGCCCAGCAAGAGCGAATTTACAGGACTCACCAGGCTTCCCAGATCAGTGAGAGTGTGGTAAGTCTGAGGGAGAGCCTTTCGCTTCTTCCCACGCGCGCTACACGGATCCCTGTCCCCAACCCCCCAAGCCAGTGACTGGCCTGAAACCTCAGGAACGACTCACCAGCACCTCCCCAGATCCCCTGACCTAAAGCCCACTGATCGAGTGGGAATTTCCCCCATTCTCTAGGCATCAAAAGTCAGTGAGTGTAGAACTCGAGGCCCATCGTGCCTGAGATACATTTTCCAGGGATTACCTGCCCCCACCCCCTGTAGCCCGGTGACAGCTGCAGGCACACTGTGCCAGAGAAATGTTTCCAGGTGATTACCGGTCCCACCCCACAGCCCCAGACCCAGTGCAGGTCGGCCTGGAGTGAGAACTCCAACCCTGCCATGCTGGAGGGACATTTCTCAGTAATCCATGGTCCCACGCTACGGACCGAAACCCAGCACGGCCTGGCCTGTGAGTGAGGGCTCCAGGCCCACTGCACCAGAGGGACCTTTCCCAGCCTTCTCGGGTTACAGCCTGTAGACCCGGACCCAGCACAAGCTGGCCAGCTCAGTACAGCCTACTCAGTGAATAAGATCATCCACCATCTTTTTGTGACCCACCAAGGCCCAGGCACACCCACCTGGGGAACGAACTGCCTGACACAGGAGGGCTGACCCCGGGAACCAACAGAGGGGAACCAAAGGAGCTGCAGCAAAAAAAGGAACTGAACACAACAGCTAGACCTAGGATAGGCATAACTGGAAAATCTCAAAACTAATAGATTGGCACCCGAATCTCATAACAAGCGAAGGTTATAGCTGTACCAAAGCTCTACACCAAAGGTCAAAGATCAGTGCTATACAAAATGACAAAGAGAAGGGGAAAACTGCAATCCCAGACCTTGAGTCCATCAGAAAGGGCAGAGGACACTAGCACAGCTGCAACAAATGAACTAACAGATACAGCACCAAAGGAACAACAGCAGAAAGCTATAGAGGAAATAAAATGAGAAGTAATTCCCCAAATTAAAAAAGAAATATTGGAATACATAGAATCTGAAATAAAGAATGAATTCCAGAAACATTGGGTGGAAAAACGATGCTCACCCAGAACAAGTGCAGAGAGCACTATTCCAACTGATATATATGAATTAACAGCATCTGAAGCAAAGAAACAACAGCAGAAAGATCATGAGGAACTCATAGCAGAAATAAGTTCTGAAATCAAAAAAGAACTTTTTGAAGTCATACGATCTGAAATACCGAAACAAGTCCAGAAATATACAGAGGAAATCCAACTTGGAAGAAACACACCAGAAAAAGAATTAATAACTACCTCTAAAGAAGACATGGATAAAAAAAATGGAGATCAGAAATATGATGGATTCCTTCAATGAGCAATACAGAAAAGAAACACAACGCATGAAACACAGTCAAAGAGATATAGAAGAAATAAAAATAGCAATCACGAGTCTACAGAACCGTCTGAGTGAAAGCGAAGACAGAGTTTCAGATCTTGAACATGCCGGAGTAGCTAGTGAAAAGGTGAGAAAGGATCTCTGTAAAACAACGAGAATGCAGGAAAAAATAATCCATCACCTTCAGGATGAAGCCGGAATGAACAATGTGAGAATAATTGGTATCAATGAGAATGAAGGAGTCAATACAAATGACATAAAAAGAATTTGGGGAGAAATAATTGCAGAAAACCTCCCAAATATGAGGAAACAATCCAACATTCAGGTCACCGAAGCATACAAAACACCAAATAACCTCAAGCCAAGTAGAAACACACCGAGACATATAATAGTTAAGATCCCAGAAATCCAACACAAAAATAATATACCGAAAGCTGCTAGAGAGAAGAAGGAGCTCACATTCAAAGGAAAACCCATCAGAATTACAGCCGACTTCTCTACACAAACACTGAAGACAAGGAGAGCATGGAGCAGAGTTCTTCAAGTCCTACACGAAAACAAATTCCAGCCCAGACTACTATACCCTGAAAAACTCTCTTTCAAGTTTGATGGAGAAGTGAAATACTTACACGACAAAGAACAACTAAAGAATTTCATGATGACAATGCCATCCCTTCATAGGCTGCTGAAAGATCTTCTACAGAGAGACCACAATGACCAGAACTCCACCCAAGAGAATGGAAGGAACCCACTAAACAGGACAGACAATTAAACACAGGTTACAAAGGAGTAAACAATACCAGCTAAATATCATGACAAACATAAGTCAGCACATTTCAATTATAACCATCAATGTAAATGGACTCAATTCTCCAATTAAGAGAAATATACTGGCACAGTGGATTAGGAAACAAAATCCAACAATATGCTGTATACAAGAAACACACTTAACATAAAAGGACATTCATAGGCTCAAAGTCAAAGGATGGAAAACAATACTACATGCCCCAGCACCTCAGAAAAAAGCAGGTGTAGCAATTCTGTTCTCAGATAGTCTCAACTTCAAACCAAGAATGATCAAACGACACAAAGAAGGCCACTATATATTGGTCAGGGGAAAAATTCAAGAGCAAGAAGTAACACTCATAAATATCTATGCACCAAACACAGGAGCACCCAACTATGTAAGACAAATCTTAAGGGACATGAAAAACTTAATGTCTAAGAACACTGTCTTAACAGGAGATCTTAACACCCCCTTATCTCAAAAAGAAAGGTCAACCAGACAAAAAATGAGCAAGGAAGTAGCAGAACTGAACCAGAGCTTGGAACAAATGGACCTGGTGGACATATACAGAGTGTTCCACCCAACCACAGCTGAATACACATTTTTTTCAGCTGCACACGGGTCATTTTCCAAAATAGACCACATACTAGTCCAAAGATCATGCCTAAGTGTATGCAAGAAAATAGAAATTATCCCATCCATACTATCTGACCACAATGCAATGAAATTGGAAATAAATGACAAAAGAAACCAGAAAAACCCGCTAAATTCATGGAAACAAAACAACACCCTACTCAGCAATCAATGGGTCATAGAAGAAATTCAACGAGAAATTCAACAATATCAACAATTCAATGAAAATTCAAGTACAATGTAACGGAATTTATGGGATGCGATGAAAGCAGTTCTTAGAGGGAAAATAATAGCTATAAACTCACACATTTGAAAACGGAAAGGGAACAAATTAGCACCTTAATGATGAACCTCCAACAACTAGAAAAAGAAGAGCAAACAAAACCCAGAGCACAAAGATGGGAAGAAATCATAAAGATTAGAGCACAGATTAACTCAATTGAGATGAAAAAAACAGTTCAAAGAATCCACAAGTCAAAAAGTTGGTTCTTTGAAAAACTAAATAAAGTTGATAAGCCTCTTGCCAACCTCATCAAAAAGAGGCAAAAGAAAATTCAAGTACAAGCGATAAGGAATGAAAAGGGTGAAATCACCACAGACCCAGTGGAAATTCAGAAGATTATCAAGAGTTACTTCGGGAATCTTTATGCTCAGGGAATAGAAGACACAGAAGAAATGGACAGATTCCTTGAAAGATACAAATTACCAAAACTGAACCAAGAAGATATTACAACTCTCAAAAAACTGATAACAGCCAACGAAATACGAAACATAATAACAAGCCTACCGCCAAAGAAAAGTCCAGGGCCTGATGGATTCACAGATGAATTCTACAAGAAATTTATAGAAGATATAATCCCCACACTCCACAAACTCTTCCATGAAGTTGAAAAGGAAAAAGTCCTCCCAAAATCATTTCTGGAGGCAAGTATAATACTCATTCCAAAACCAGGGAAAGACACAACCAAAAAGGAGAACTACAGGCCAATCTCCCTCATGAACATAGATGCAAAAATACTCAAC
>PVKA01053578.1:0-13574 GCA_004027165.1 Ctenomys sociabilis | reverse complement strand
GGGGACTGAACTCAGGGCCCTGCGCTTGCCAGGCAAGTGCTTATTCTACTGAGCTATCTTCCTGGCCCTGTTTTTAGTTTTTGAAATAACGTCCATACTGTTTTTCCCAGATTAATGCTCCAAAATGTTTCCATATATTTTCTTTCAATAGCTTAATAGTTTTAAGTCTTATTTTTAAGCTTTTAGTTCATTTTGACTTGATTTTTGCATATGATGAGATATAGTAGCCTAGATTCATTCTTCTGTATATGCATATCTACTTTTCCTATCACCATCACCATTTATTAAAAAGACTATTTTCTCTGATGTATGTTCTTGGTTCCTTTACCAGTTAACTATAAAAACATGTATTTATTTTTTAGTTCTTTATTCTGCCTCATGGGTCTATATGTACATTTTTATGCCAGTGTTTTTTTTTTTTTTTTCTTGTGGTACAGGGGATTGAATTCAGGACCCTGTGTTTACCAGGCAGGCACTTATTCTACTGAGCTATCTGCCTGGCCCTCTAGTATCATGTTTTGATTACTATAGTTTTGTGGTATAAATTCATATATTGTGATGCCTCTATGTTATTCTTTTGTTCAGTACTGCTTTGGTTATTTAGGGCTTTTTGTGGTTTCATACAAGTTTTAGGAACTATTTTTCCTGTTTCTTTAAAGAATGTTATTAGTATTTTGGTATATATTTGCATCAAATCTATAGATCACTTTTTTGTTTTGTTTTGCTTTTGTATTTTAGGGAAGGGGCTACAGGATGGTGTTCAGGGTCTCACTACTATATTGGGCTGGTAGTGATCTGCCTGTTTACAGCCTCCCAAGAGCTGGGATTGCAAGCATGTACCACCATACCCAGTCTCAATTTCTGTCTCAGCGTGCTTGGGACAGGGCCAGCATGGCAGGTCTGTGGATCAAACCCTCCACCCCTGAGCCTGCTTGCAGGCGCTTTAATCCACTGAGCTATTTGGCAGCCCTGATCACTTTGAATAGTATGGTCATCTTAATACTAATTCTTTCATTCTATGAATATGAGATTTATGTCTCTTTGTATGATATCTTCATTTTATTTCATCACTGCTTTATACTTTTCATTATAGAGTTCTTTCATTTCTTGGGTTAGATTTATTCATAAACATGTTTTGTAGCTATTATAAATAAAGTTGTTTTCTTGATTTTTTTTCTGTTCTTTTGTACCTGAGATCGAACTCAGGACCTTGTGCTTGCCAGACAGGTGCTTATGGTACTAAGCTATATCCCTGGCCCTCCTGATTTCTTTTTAAGTGAATCCATTATTATATAGAAATACTATTGACTTTTGTATTTTAATCTTCTGTAGTGGAACTTCACTGAATTCATTTTAGTTTAAGCAGTTTTTCTGGCGGAGTCTAGGTTCAGGCATCATTTGATTTTCTCTTTTCCTGTGTGGATGACCTTTATTTATTTCCCTTGATTAATTGATTTGGCCAGAGCTTTCTGAGGCTATTGTTTGATGTTCATTAATTAAGTCTTCATGAGAAAATCAGTTTATTCCTTATCCAGGGTAAAAAAAAAATGAAATTGGCCTTCATCAAAGCTGTTCAGAAGAATATAATCAAAGCTTTGAAATCAATCTAAGAGCAATGTTTAAAACAAAGGCTGTATTACTGGAATGAATGGAGAGGTTGAGAAGCTTGATTACTTTATAGTGACTGTACCAAAAATGTTTTATACACTCACCTACTGAAGAACATGTCTGTTGCTTCCATGGTTTGATGATTATAAATGATGCCCATGTATGGATTGTGTACAGGTTTTGTGTGCACATTAAATGTTTACCTTTTTTGGGTAAATACCAAGGTATGTAATGGCTAGATTTAAAAGTTTTGTTAAGTGTCTGTACCATTTTTTGTCTGTACTATTTTGTATTCCTACTAGCAATGAATGAGATTTAGTCATTCTACCTCCTCATCAGCATTTAGTGTGGTTTGTGTTCTGGATTTTGGCAGCTCTAATTGTTAGTAGTCTTTCATTTCTATTTTAATTATCATTACCTTGATGACTTTATGATGTGGAGCATCTTTTCATATTGATTTGACATCTGCATGTCTTCTGTGGGGAGGTATGTGTTAAAGTCTTTGGCCCGGTTTTTAAATCATATCCTTTTTACTCATGGTTGAATTTTAAGCATTATTTTCATATTTTGGATAACAACCCTTCATCTGTGTTTTAATCATTTTTCTGTCACTGGAACAAATTTCCCAATATCTACCACTTAAAGGAGAGGAGGTTTGTTGTGGCTTACGATCTTTAGAGGAATCAATCTATAGTAAGTGGTCTCCAAAGCAAAAGGGGCATAGTGGTAGGACAGGTGCTTGCTATGGTAGCCAGGAAGCAGAGAGAGAAAGGAGGGTCCAGGGCAAGAGATAACACCCTCCAAGGTCACATTCCCATTGATCTTGCCTGTTTGGACCAGTTGCTATCTTCTAACAGCACATTCAGCTATGAACTCATCAGTGGATTAATCTGCCCTCCCTATTGTCCCGGTCCCATCATCCTCCATTAGCTTCATTTCTGAAAATATCAGGCTTTGTGGGGGAAATTCTAGATCTAAATCATAACCACCTGACACATGTTTTACAAATAGCTTTTCTGTGGCTTCTGTTTTTTTAATCCTTTTGACAGTGTCTTTCACAAAGCACAGATTTTAAATTTTAGTGAAGTATAGCTCATCAATTATTTCTTTCATGACTCATTCCATTACTGTTATATCCAAAAGGTTGTCCATCATATCCAAGGCCATTTGGACATCCAGTTGTTATAACACCATTTAATGAAAAGACTTTGTTCCTTTGTATTGTCTTTGCTCCTTTATGCAAATGAGTTGACTTTATTTGTATAGATCTATTTTGTGGGCTTCCCATTCTGTTTGATCAATCTGTTTGTCTATCCTTTACCCAATACCACAATGACTTGATTACTGTAGATAGCCTTGATGTCAGTTATTGTTAGTTCTTCAAGTGGGTATTCTGAGTCTTTTGCCTCTCCATATAAACTTTAGGATCAGTTTGTTATTGACCAAACAACTTACTGAGATTTTGATTGGGATTTCATTCAGGCTACAGATTAAATTAGAAAGAGCTGATAGCTTGAGTTTTATTATCCATGGTCCATGTAATTTAGTTCTTTGATATCTTTCATCAGAGTTTCCTTTTGTTTTCCTCATACAAATCTTTTAGTGATGGCATATTTTGTTAGCTTTGAATTTTAAATTTTGTGAACTGGCATATAAGGAAACTATTTACTTTCTTGTATTAAAGTTGTATCCTGTAATTACTTATTAGTTCCAAGAATTATGAAATGATTTTAATTCTACCTAAAATATATACTGTTCTTTCCTCTATCAGTTTGATCTAAATCCAGAAATGCTAGCCCCTTTCACAATCTAAATCTCCACTTGTACCAACATTTTCTCTTTTGTCTTCCAAGGTGGTCTGAGGATACCATGACGGTCACAGTGGTATATGATAACTCTGAAGCAACGGAGCTCTGTGCTGCTCAGCACCTCTACCTCAAGCCTATAGCAAAATTGATGATCAATGTATTGCTCCCTGAAAGTATAGAGCCTGTGAGGCCCTTCTCTAACTGGGAAGTTCTTGACCAACTAAAGAGTCTCATTTGTCCTGACCAATTCACCACAGTTCGGTTGTCTAAAAGTACAAAAGACTTCATTCGATTTGAGGGTGAGGCTGAAACCCGAAGTTTGGTTCAGATCCTGAAGGCAAAGTTACATGGGAAGATCATCAAGCTAAATGGTTTGAAAACAGACTTAAAAGTAGTGGCTACAGATGCCCAGGGAGAGTGGGAACACTTCCCTAAGGAAAAAGAACCCTCACTAAGTGATGGAGCTGAAGAGCAGAACCATAATAAGAGCCCAGATTCCATATATTTTGAAGGCTTGCCCTGTAAATGGTTTGCACCTAAAGGTTCCAATGGGGAGAAGCCATGTGAGGAGATCCTTCGGGTAGTCTTTGAAAGCTTTGGGAAAATCAAGAATGTGGATATCCCTATGCTTGACCCCTACAGAGAAGTGATGACTGGGGGGAGCTTTGGGAGTTTTAGCTTTGGTCTACAAACGTTTGAGGCCTTTATCCAGTACCAAGAGTCAACAGACTTTATAAAAGCTATGGAGTCTCTTCGAGGAATGAAGCTGATGCTTAAGGGAGATGGTGGGAAAGCTCTGGCATGTAACATCAAGGTAAGAAGTAGTCAAACTTTATTTTTCACTGCTCCAGTTGTCCTGAATGAAAGTTGAATGGAAGCATTTAAAATACATTTCCTTATATGTGTTCAGGCTCTGATCAATTGCTAATGCAAAGACTTGTGCCCAGCAGCAGGAAAGATATGATGTAGTTCCACCTTTTCTCTGAGTCAATCTCTCTTTTTCTTAAATGTATTTGGTTGTTACAGGGTCTCACTATGCAGCTTGGATTTGTGGTGATCTTCCTGTTTTCAGCCTCCCCAGCATTGGGATTATAGGCATGTGCCACTGCAACCCGCCTTGGGGGATGGGGCTGGCATGGCATGTGGTTCTGGGGATCAAACCCTAGGCCCTGTACTTGCCAAAGCTTGCCTAAGCAGGTGCTTTAGTCCAGTGAGCTATCTCACTAGTCCTTATTCTACTGAGCCATCTCCCAGGCCCCTCACTAGTCCTTAATCAATCTTTAGCATTCATTTGGAGAAGTGTGTGTGGCCACTTATGTTAAAATGTGTCTTTTTAAGTTGAGATGCTCAGTCAGACGAAAGATACAATAAATGCTATGCCTGCCCATGTACCACTCCCAACTTAAGTAAAACAAGGCATTACCAGTAAGATGAGAGAATATTCCCCTCTCTGTATCCATCCTGTCACATTCCTCTTCCTTCCCTCAAAAGTAGCCATGTTTATGAATTTGTTCTTTATCTTTCTCCTACATATTTAAATAGGTCCACCTGCCTCTTCTTTATTTTTGAAGAAAACTGTTTATCTCAATCACTTTATTTCCCGATTTGAAAAAGTAGTTTAGCAATGATGATGGTCAGGTCTCATCTCTTATTAAGTCACTTTTCATGCTTCTTTGCTTCCTGCTCCCATTCCCTACCATACTTGTTGATTACTGTTTATCTCTGGTGATTTAAAAAAGTACATTAATTCAGATGAATTGTTTTGGTGTGTGTGCATGTGTGTGCTACTGGGGATTGAACCTAGGGCTTTTGTGCTGATTCATAGTCCTTTTTACTTTTTATTTCCAGATAGTATTGCTAAATTCCCTAGGTGGGACTTGGACTTAGGATCCTCCTGCCTCAGCCTCCCAGAATTCTAGGATTACAGGTTTGCACCATTACATCAGGCTTAACTCAGTTGATTCTTATGACAAACCAGAGGTGCAATATATTTAGCCTGTGTATATGCTGACACTGTAATGTTACCTATAGCCCTATGTAATATAAGTTCCTCATAGCTTTTAGAAATGTTTTTCTTGAGATATCACAGACAGATTCGATTGTGTAAAGTTAAAGCAATAATTTGATAAACTTGTGTCCACAAGTACCGTTCAGATGGTGTCCAAGGAACAGTGAAACAGGCAGGTATGGGAATTCAGGGAAGGCATTCTAAATTTGTTTGGCTTAGAATTAGAATTACTATGTCATTTTTAGCTCTCTGGCCAGAGACATACCAAGTAAATTTTTAAAAAAACCTTTATAATCAAACTCTAATCCATTTGAGAACAGGTTATGTTCGACACAACCCAACACTTCAGTGAAGGAGCTATAAGGAAGAGAAACCAGGAAAGGCTAAAATTACAGCAGCTGGAGGAAGAAAGAAAGAAAGAAAAGAAAAGAGAAGAAGAAGTAGCTGAAAGGTGAGAAAACTGAATTTCATGAAGAAGTTTTTTTCTTTTGCTTTATGGATTAATCTTTGTGGGTGAATACCTAGACTTTATAGAAACATTGGGGTGGGGGTAGATATTGGTACAGATTGGAAACTCCCACTGAAGGCTGCAGTCTTTCAATTGTGCTGTTACAAAACAAAAAGGACAAAAATAGTTGAAAACAGACTGAAAGAATTACTTTTGTAAGGGAGAACAGGTAGTGAGTAGTAATGGGACTAGTAAAATTAAGATGTCTATGTGGACATGATTTTTTAACAAAAACTAGTGGCTAGGGGAAGATAGCTCTGCAGTCTAAATACTTGGCTGGCAAGTGCAAGGACCTAGGTTCAATCCCCAGCACCACATGTGGTGCCAGCCACTAAAACTGGACATGGTGGCACATGTGGGATAACATGGGGAGGTTGAGACAGGAGGATCACTATGAGTTGGAGCTGCTAGCAAGAACCTATGCTAAATAAAGAAATAAAAGATCAAGAAGAACCAGTAATTTTATAGTAAAAATCTAATCTGCTCAATTAGAAATTTTACCAGTTTATCTATAATTTACCAATATTGCCCAGTTTACCAATTTAAAATAAAAAATAGGCCTAGAAAACATTTTCTTTTATAAAATGGTCAGTAATCAAAGTAACTCACAAGAAAAAAAAAGTAACCCACAGGCAAGAAAGTGACATTTGTTGGGACAATTTTCATTGTTGTCCCAAGTTTTTTCTATAAGTAAAGGAACTTCCATAGTTTTTCTTTTCTTTTTTTATTTTTTTGAGGTTATTGTTTCAAAATTTAGGAGCTAGAGTCTAAAAGGGTTGTCAGAGGTTTGCCCAGAAGGGACAGATGGGCTACAACTACAAGGCTCTGAAGACCAGTTTTATTTCCTGGCCCTTCCTCTTGCATATAAATTGCAACATTCAAGCTGAGTGTGGTGCATTCCTATAATCCCAGTACCCTGGGAGGCTGAAGCATAAAGGTCACAAATTCAATCCCAGCTAGGATAAATCAGTGAGATTTTTTCTCAAAATAAAAAATATAATATATTTCTGGGGATAAAGCTCAGTAAAAAGACCCTGGGCTCAGTTGTCTCAAAATATATACTGCAAATATATGGCAATAAAGAGTACCCTTCCACTTGCTTCTCACTTTGGGCTGATAGGGTTATAGGAATAACGTGTGATCACATCTAGGAAACTTGAGTGAAATTTGAGCCTAGTCAAAGTACTATTCATTCCCAAATTCCAGACTGAATATTCCACTTGGATAATCCTCTGATTTTGGCCAGGTCTTGACTCAGCTAATTGCCTCCCTTCCCCCTTTCTACAGTGCCATAAAAGCCTAACTTTATTAGTTTTAATTTTCAGAAAATAGTTTAAAAACCTCATGTTCTTCTAAACCAGAGGTCTGATTGAATTCTGTATTAAGTAATATATGCCTAAGTGTCAGTTCTCACCCTGAAGATTTTCTGAGTGCCTTCACTTACCTTTATTTGCCTATGTGAAACCACTCCCTGCTTGTGGTCTAATAATAGAGGCCAGAGGCCCTTCCTGTCAATTCCCTTCTTTCCTCCCTCCTGCCTTCCCATGTTTCTTCTTGTTTTTCTTTCCCACCTTTCCTCCCTTTTATCCCTCCTTTCTTTCTTTGATCCCTTCTTCCCCCATCTTTGTGTGTCTCCTTTACATGTTTGTATTTGATCAGTGGAATTATGTGTCTTTTCTCTTGACTGATGCTTGAAAGTATTCTTTTGTTTTGCTTTTGTTATCATAAACTGTCTATGCTAGGTCCTCAGATTAGCAGTGAGAGTCCTAGAAACCTACATCATTTGTCTTCCCCTAGTATATCTGTGGGTGGAGGGAACAAATGCTTAAAAGTGAATCTTGTACATGGTTTCATCTTAATTATTATCCAGAAAAAGAAGAGATGAGAGGAAAGCCCAGGAAAAGAGGAAGAAGACCAGGGTCAGGAAGAGAGCTGTGAAGGAAAAAGGGAGCCACCGACAAAGGAAGCAGAAGGTGAAAACCAAAACTGAGGTGCCTCAGGAGCTGGACTCTGCAGAAAAGTGGGAGGAAAGGAAGTACCTGTTGGCTCAGAGGCGGGTTGAGGCTCTTCGTTTGCTCCATGTTCTCCTAAGGAAAATTTCAGTAAGGCTGTTTCCCAATTGTTCTTCAGTTTGGGCATGTACTAAACCTTTCAGAGGCCCAACTTTCACATTTAAGCAGGGTAGGTTGAAAATCAGTTCTGTAGGGTTTCTTTTAAATCTGGTGATCTCCAATAACTCCAAGTATGGATTTCTAAAAGGAATCTCTACATTCTCTAAAGCAGTTGTGTGTCATCCCTGGGTCCCCTTCCTTATTCTCCATTTCAAAACTTCAGGACTGTATTACTAAAGCAACTAAGCTAGTTAGTCTACTCTTCTGAGTTCCTAATAGTTGTCACAAGAAATGCCAGGGAGAGCAATAGATAGGTGTGGGTGCCAGATTTGTAGTCCTCTGCAAATTTTACTTGGCTATTCATCTGTAACAGGTTTGGAAAAGGCAAAGCCTTGAGCCTAATGTAAGCTTGTGTTAGTCTGTTGTTCAGCTATTTCATAAAGAAAATCTGGCTTCACAGAGCCATTGCATTGTTTGGGGAGCTTAGATTTGGTAAAATATTTTTTTACCTTCCCGAGCTCTTAGAGATAGACACAGCAGATATCCTGGATAAAAAACCAGAAAGGCTGTCGAAGTATTAGTTTGAAAACTAATTAAGTGTTGTTTTTTTTTTTTTTTAATATGAAGAGTGAATACCTTAATTTTGTATCCATTTGGGTGCCTTTCTTTAGTAGGGACTATGAACCCAGTAAAATCAAGACCCCAAAATCTCACATTTGCATTTATAATAAAGCTAGCTGTTTTGTTTTTTCTTTTAGTGTACTTTAATGACAGCCAAAGGTGAGCACTGGTAAAGAATTTATCTCTTTAAATGTGTTCGGTGTCTAATTCTAGGCCCCCTTAATACTTAGACCCATTATGTTTAGTATAAATTCTAATCCCAGGCAGTGGGTAGGCAGTGTGCCCTGATGTGTAACAGGTGTTAGGGAGAGCACAGTACAAACCCTTCCAGGGTGGAAGACAGCGTGGGCAGCAGTTGTTTAGAGCAGACAGCATCACAGACATAGCCGCAGGTGAGACTACAGTCATAGATATATTTACTACTTGGTGTCTTATTTTTATCTTATGGTGCTGGGTATAGTAGTATCCAGGTTGTCTTGCATTCTAGGCAAATACTGTAACACTGAGCTATGCCCTAATCTCAAAGGCTTACTTCCTAATGAGGCAGGTAAGGTAGGATTATTTAAGAGATACACCTATGTGAGATATTCAACTTTCTTTCTTTGAAGGGATCCATGAAGTTTTGCCAAAAGAAGATTGATGTTACAGGCCCTGAATCTAATCATACTCCAGGGGACACACTGAAGACTTGGAAAGAAGAAAAGTTAAACACTCACCATCTCCCTAATCAAGAAGAAATGCCAGAATATCAGGTTGCTAAGTCTGACAATAAACAAAAACGAAAAATGAGGAAAAGAACTGAGGTTCACTTACATAAATCTTCCCATTGTCTTGGGGGGAAGAAATTAAGATGCTCAACTAGAAAGGAGAAAACAGGAAAATTACTAACAGATAAACACAACTGTAGTTTCGTCTCTAACCAGAATTTCTTGCAGTTCACGATGATTCAAGGTCAGTCTCTTGAAAAAGAGGAGCACCCCGGTTCTCCTAAATCCTCTTCTTCCAGATTATCTGAGAGAGACCATAAGAGAAAACAGAAGATTTATGAAACCGATGAGTTTATTGACTATTTATTAAATTATTATCAGACTCCGAAATACGCTCGTATCTGCCTAGAAGCGAGTCACACGACAAGTACATGTCAGTGTACTTGGCAGAGGGATGTCCGTGTTAAAGGGAATGGTTTTCAGATCAGTTTGAAAAAATACAGGTCTCCCTCAACCAATTTGAGCCAAGTGGAAAACCTGGAAAGGAGAGAACAGGTACAGGAAGACGATTACTGGTCAGTAGTATGCATGCAGTTTCCTGAGCAGAAATCACATAAGAGAGAAAAAGTGGACTATACCAAAGAATGTACTGAGAGGTTTAAAAATGATTGCGAGGATGCAGACAGTGAAACTTGTGGTCAGCTATCTCCAGCTGATAAAAAATGGGATCTTTTGGAAAAGACTCATGCTCATCATTCCAGTGATTCTAATTCCACAAGGGGCCATGAAGTTTCTTCACCTTTCAGGTCAGTAGACTTAGATCTGCAGTTGACAGATTTCTTAGAGGAAATTAGTAGCAATTCTGAGTGCTTCAGTGAAACTCATAACATAAATGAAGAGGAGAAAGAGGAATCCATAGCTGTATATCATAGCTCCCCTAGAGGAGGAACTCTTGACAATGATGAAATCATCCCTTGCAAACAAAAATCTAGGTCAAGCCAGCAGACCTTGCATTCAGAATGGAACCATGAGGAAAAATCCTCTAAATACAAGCTTAGGACACCAGGCAAGAGGTCTAAATATGAACAGAGATGTTCATGGCTCAAGGATAAAAGCAGTTCCATTAGAAATGAGAAGAACAACAACAAAAAGAGGAGAAAAGTAGATACATCTAGCTACTTGTTTGATGAAGGCTACTACCATGAGTCCAGTTCCAGTGATGAACTAGAAGAAATTACAAGGAAGAGGAGGAGAGTTAGGGGTAGCATGTTGGACCAAGGTGAATGATAAACCCTCTCATGTGCCAGTAACATCATCAAAAAATGCTCATGCTTTCTGCCTGAGATATTTGCCCAAAAAAAGAGAGAGTTCTTGGAAGTCAGAGTATAACCAGGGTGCAAGAAAGCTAAGAAAACATGAGAATTCTAAAGATTTCATGCTCAGTTCTGATGATTATTATATTAGACATAACAGTCACGAGCACATTGATTATGGAAGCTATTTAGGAAACAACTATTCTAGCTCTCTATATTTTCATATGTTTTGATGGCTAATTTGATCAGGAACACCTGTATTTACAATAAACAAATCATAAACAGAAAAATTTAAAACCAAATATAGCTATGTAGTTAGCTACTACAGAGCAAGAGCTTGCGCAGGGTCAAATGCAAAACCTTGCCAAAGTTTAAAGCATAGATCAAAGTGACTGCAGGTGTGCTGCCAAGCTTTGGAAATATAAAACCTGCAGGTTCTGAAGCTTGGAAAAACAATGTACTTGCAAAACTTCAAGAATAAACTTTTCTAAACAGCTTTAATTTGGTGCCAGCAAAGGAGCAGATTAACATTGAGGTAGCCCTCTGTGGTTCTTTAGCTGTCACATGATCATCATTATTCATTTCCAAAAATGACAGTAGTGAATGAATAAGGATCCTTTTGCATGTTCTTTGATTTGGTCAGAAATAGCACATGCAGTAAAATACTTTATTGACTTTTGTTTAGTAATTATAAATAAAAAGAAAGATAACAGCTAGAATATGGAACAGACATCTTTATGACCTTAAAGAATTTCATGAACACTGATCAGAAGTAAATTAGTCTTGATGTTTTCATAATAGTCAAAGAATTGTCCATTTAGAGACAAAGTTTTGGAAGCATCTGAAAGGGAGTAGGGCTTGTCTTTTGAGGTTTAAATGTCACAGTTTCATTAGTAGAGTTTTCAAAATGATCCCCATGTTTTTCCATCCTAGAAAAGCAACAGGATTGAAGTGATAGAACCAGGGGCACCAATAATGGCACTTGGGAAGAGAGGACATGACAGATATTCCATTTCAAGTTATGTAATCCTTTCACTCAGGGTCGGGTGATACCAGTTTGTAAAAAGTCACTGAGTATAAATGACTTTTATAAGTGCCTCCTAAATCCTCAGTAGTGCCACGGAGTTAGGAAGATTTAAGAGAAAAGGCCATAGTTTTCTAGCTGTGGAAAAATTGTATGTATGCAGGATTTTTAAAGTCTAACATAACTACTTATCTTTTCACTTATTTTGGATTTCTTAAATATGTTTTTAAATTGAGATATTTTATAGATTCTTAAAAGATTTACCTCTTAGTGCAGTGCATGTTGTATAAAAAAGCTTGGCTGATTTGTTCTGCCTTATATTAGATTTAGGGCCTCAGGGCAGTAAATGACTTTATTTTCCCAACAAGGCTATACCTGACCTGGCAAAAAGACAAAAAAATAAATAAATAAATAAATAAATCAATAAATAAGACATCAGTTGAAATTCAAGATTGCCTGCAGCAGAAAAAAGTGATTTTGATTCACAGAAGCAGTGGAAAACATTTTCCTATGACACAATTCATTTTACAGTCTTAATTTAATATTCTGTAGAAAAGCACCAGCTTCTAGATCCAGGTAGGGTGCCAGTCAGTCACTGTGGTTGTCCAGACTAATGCCACACGATGTGTGCCCATAACCAGCCTCTTGAGCAACCTGGTATCTGAAGTGGCTACAAAACCTCATTATCTAAAGTAGAAACCACACATTGTTTCATTGATCTCTCCAGTCGCATTCTAATAGAGGTAGTCAAACATGCAAAACCGCAAAAATGATTGCATCATCTCTGGTTGTGGTTATTACTAGTGAGATAAGAACCTATTATTGGCCCTCTAATGTTCCATCCCACTTCCAAGACAGTGACTATGCTGTCAAAACTAGGCTTGACTTCTGAAATCTGAAAAATTGCTCATGGGGAGAGTGCCTTTTCTACTCTGAGGATGAGCAGTGACCGTTCATGTTCAAAGTACCATCATCCAGAGTAGCCTTTGAAATTGCTAACTGCTGGTCAGAAAATTGTCTGGTAACTAGGTATTATTCACTAGGGAAAGGCTGTCTCCTTATTTTTTCATGCTTTATGCCATTTAAACGAAGAGCATTGTGTTTGTATTCAGAAGTAATTAAGCTTTTTTCTGAAATTTCTTAGGGTGCTGGGGATGGAACCCCTACTATTGAGCTGCATCCCCAAGTGCTGTCTGTCCTTTGATAATTTTTCTTTGCAGTTTGTTTTGGCATGGAAATAATTTGCTGCTCAGTAAAGAAATAAAAATAAATTACAGAATACAGTATGTGCATTTTTTGTATAATAGAACTGGTGCTAAGTCATTTTTATATAATATTTTTGTCTTGTTTGATTTGTTTGCTAAAAACCATCCTTGGAGCTAGAAGAAAGTAAAAATACTGGTTGTATGTTGATATTATGAACAATCCTGGATTTTTGTATTCATGTTACAGTAAAGAATTCTAGATTTGGGTCAGCCTCTTTTTTATGTGGGCCTTGAATGAGAAAGAGAACAACTTCACCTGTACTTTTCAATCCAACGGCTTAGTAAGGAACGAAACAAAATTGAAACATTGGAACCATTTTCTCGATTAATATTATTCTTCATTGTGTTGTTGTTTTAAGTGGTCTGAATGTATTTTCTCGTATCTTTTTGTGTATGCCTTATTAAGGGCCTGAATTTTAAACTGTCCTTTAAGATAGGTGTTTCACGTTTTTCATTGTATGTGCTGCTGTTAGTGCTTTAAGAAAGCTAAAATTCTGTTGATATGTTTTTAATCACTTCATTTAAATTTCTCAGGTAGAAGGCAATGTAACCTGGTAATACTGAAATAGAACCAAATAAATATATTTCTATTTGTTGCAAA
>PVKA01053577.1:0-11171 GCA_004027165.1 Ctenomys sociabilis | reverse complement strand
GCTCTCTCGAAGGGCCGACTCAAGGCTTCTGTGGTCAGCACTGCAAAAACTACAAGCTGGAGTGGAGCAGCAGGTTGTCACCCTCCGACAAGACAGGAGACCCACTGGGCCTGCTTTACTCCAGACCCTGCCTGCTGTGCCCCTAGAAACAAGGGCTGATGCCCTGCATAAAATATTCACAGGCTTTATTTGAATCTAAGACTGGTTTTTGTTTTTGTTTAAGCATACAGTTGTGAATAGAATGGAAACTGACAGCTATCTGTTTTGTTGGGTACACATAGCAGGTAAAAAGACCATTTCCTGGGGCTGGGGAAATGGCTCAGTGGAATAAGTGCTTCCCTGGCAAGCACAAGGGCCTGAGTTCAATCCCCGGTTCTGCCAAAAAAAAAAAACTCCAAAAAGACCGTTTCCCAGACTCCCCGCAGCTGGGTATGGCTGCCTCATTACTGAGTTCTGGCTGAATCTCTGGGGAGAAGCCTCCTTTGCATTTCTACCTAGAGTGCATGGTATCCAGCCACTTTGGGCTACAAGGTGGCCCAGGCCACCTCGCCCATGGCAGAGAACAAGGTAGTAAGAGCCTGGGCCTCTGGTTGGCCTCACACAGCATTTCCATAGCAGCCCACTTCTACACATTCCCTACGAGAAATAAACCTTATTTAAGCCACCATTACTTTGAGTCTCTGTCACATGATGCAGTTTATACTTTAAGGCAGGAGTCTGTGTGCTGTTTTAATTGGAACACATGGGTTCATGTATTTTTTTTTCTCTGCAGCTGCTTTCCTACCAAACAGCAGATCTGAGACATCGCATTCTACAGCCTCCCTCTCCTCAGACCTACTCTGAGTCTGGAAGCAAGGATTCCCATCCTGAGAAACACTGTCTCTAGCGTGTGTGTGTGTGTGTGTGTGTGTATGTGTGTGTGTGTGTGTGTGTGTTTGCATGCATGTGTGAACACTCCCATGCCTATTTGCATATGTTTGCATGCTCGTGATTTAGGATGCCTTTTGGGGGTGACTTACGGGGAAACAAGTTTGGAGTTAATTGGGCATAACCAAGATCAACTTCACCAAAGCCCAAATACTTCCTCTTGTGCTTGGTAAAAGCCCAGAAATCTCTGACTCGGATGTCTCCCCTAATTCCAAACTGAAGAATCTAATCCCACCCGCCCACAGTGGCCTGCTCATGAGGTTGCCTATTCTCTGCGCTGCTCAGATTCTTAAACTTAGCATCACTGGGGGCTTCCAAGCTTTTATTTTCTTTAGTACTGGGGATTGAACCAGGGCTTCATCCTGAGCTATACCACCTTTTTTTGTTTTGCAACAGGATCTTGCTACAGTGCTCAGGCTAGGCCCCGACTTGGGATACTCCCCCCTCAGCACCCTAGAGCACTGACCTTATAAGTGCATCATCACACCCGGCTGCTCTCCAAATCTCAAATCCTTACCTCCGGCCCAAACCCGACGTGTACACCTGTCTGATGGCAAATGGAAATCTCAAATTTAAATTGGATCAGTGTGACAATCCCTACAGCCACTGGCCTGCTCAAGTGCCATCCTGTTAGTGAATACACTGGGTTCTTAAGCCTGACTCAGGCTCACCCAGCCTTAGCCCTTAGTCTCTTACCTGATACCCGGTTAGCACTCCTGCCTCCTCCAGTTGGCTACAGACCACTCGGGGTGTCAGGCCATTTCAGTGCCCCTGCTCGACCCTCCAGTAGTTCTCCATAAATGCCAAGCCAACCAACCCCCTTCCTTCCTGCCGTCTTCTGCTGGCATTTGCAGATTCCTTTGGAGAAAGCTACCATAGCATTTAGGTCTCCACATGTGTCACTTATCTGTCTTCTTGGCCCAAGGGACTCACTGGCACTTGGCACCACCTCTTCAGTTGATGTAATTAGCTCCTTACGTGAGGATTCAAGCCAGACCTTCACCATGGCATCCCTGAGCCTAGGGTAACAAGCTCACTGACTCTGCCTGCTGTTTCACAGCATCTCAGCCTCAGGCCCAGTCTCCATGAGGCTGAGACTGTGCAAACTGCTCCTCACATGCCCTTGAAAAAGGAAGGCCCTGTGCTTAAAAGGTATAGAATGGAAGGAGAGGAGGGGTAGGGACTCACCTTGCTTAGGGTGGCATGGGAAGAGAGGGCTGAGGTGCCCCAGCTCTAGCAGCTTGGACTCCAGCACCTTTGTACTCTCTGCACACCAGGCACCATGCTCTTCCTGAGGCTTAAGCACCAGCCCCGTGGCATCTTGTCACTGATCCTTGCACTATGGCATTTAACCTGCCCAAGCTCCTACTGGGTCTATTGAGTCAGACCAAGTGGGTATGGGTTCTTGCACACTTTTGAGTTACCCCAATTTCCCAGGCTTGCACTTTCAAGCCTTCTCTACCCCCTATACAGAGGCCCTGTACTGAGCTTCTTGGAGTGGTCAGCTGGGTGTCCACACTTGACCAGATGCTGACTTAGCCAGCTGGCAGACTGGGTGTCTGAGTTCTGGTGTCCTGTGATCCTTGGGATTATGTGCTGATGGGTAAGCTGTTCTCCCCATCTGTGCTCAGGAATTCCCACCTTGTGGTAGATGAGAGGATAGCATCACTGCCCCAGGAAACAAAAATCCCACAACCACACTTACCCATGTTCCCCCAGTGCTCATATGCCAGAAACCCAAGACTTGATGTGACAGCAGTTAAGAGCCGGGGCTTTTAGGAGATGACTGAGTCATGAGGGCTCTGCCCTCCTTCATGGGATTAAATATCCTTGTATCAGGGCTCGCAGGGAGTATGCCTTTTGCCTTTCCGTCATCTTTACCATGAGAGAACACAGCAGGAAGTCACCATTGTGGAAGCAGAGAACAGTCCTCACTAGATGCTGAACTGGATGGCATCTTGATCTTGAAAGTCCCAGTCTCCTGAACTGCGAGAAACACATCTCTATTGGCCATGACGTACCCAATGTCAGGAGTTCTGTCATAGCAACACAGACTACTACACGTTCTTGTTTTCATAAGATGCACCATCTGCTTCAACAATTATGATTCTGTAATGCTCAGCTAGAGTGGTTGGGGAAGTTCCATTTCAAAGAGTAGATAAAGGTCAGGTTCCTCAACTGTGGCATGGAAAGTGGGCTTTGAAAGACATGTTGGCCCAAGACTTTGTAACTGGTATCAAGGTGTTCTTTAGCATCAGGCAAGCAGGGTGGGGGGACCCAAGTGAATGCCCCATCCATAGGAAGCAACCCTTAGTTGATCAATTTCTGCTTTTTTTGTGTGTGGTGCTGGGAATTAAGACTTGTGACTTTGTGCTTGCCAGGCTGGTGCTTATGCCATTGAGCTATATCCCCAGGCCCCCAATTTCTCCTCTTATGGAATGATGGGTTCACCAATCTGGACCTCACAATTTTTTAAGATCAGCCAGAACACATCCATTTTTATGCGAAAGTACCAATGTTTCAGGGTTGGTAATCCATGTGATCTTAAAAACCTCAGTAGTGGGGGCTGGGGAGATGGCTCAGTAGAATAGGCACTTCCTGGCAAGTACAAGGGTCTGAATTCAATCCCAGGTTCTGAAAAAAAAAAAAAAAAACACCTCAGTAGCTCTGTGGAGACCAGGGACACCTGGTAGCTTCTGCTATGCAGCTTGGCGTAAGAATGTATGCTGTTATCCAATTGTTTGGCCTCAAACCCAGAACTGGGGATTGAACTCAGGCCCCTGCGTAAGCGCTTATTCCAGTGAGCCATCTCCCTGCTCCACTGGGAAGAGGATTTAGAAAATAAAGACAAGACATAATAGCTGAGGTCAGGCGGCGGACCATCCATGGTTGGCAGAAGACCTCCATACAACAGTGCAACAGTGGGGGCATTTATTTATACCTTTGCAAAGTTGCAAGACACAAAGTTGCCTAGCGACTAATAGCCCACAAAGTCCAGACAGGAAGTTTTTCTTAAGAGTGAAGCAGCTTGACACTTCAGGCAGTGAGCCCTCATTCTGCCCTCCTTGTATGATCCTATGATCAATTTCCAGCTTCAGTAGCTCCCGATACAAACCTAGACTTTGTTTCTCACCAGCTGTTTTGACTTCCAGGCCCTTGTAGCCATTGTAAAATGGTCCTGAAAAACAGCACTTACCCCCCAATAGAGAGGAAGCCAGGGTGGGTGGTGTGGTCAACACCCGGGCCTACTCAGTTCTGCTCATCTCCCACCAGCCTGCCCTCCCGGTGCCTCCTACAGTTCCTGCCCCACAGGCTCCCTCTGCAGACAGAGATCTGCACTCAAGTGTCCCCAAGCAGCCACACAGCCTCCTTCCCTAGTCTCTGGTCCGGTTTTGATGCTTACTCTCTCCCCATTATAAAACGCCAAGAAAGCAGGGCTCTCATTCCTGGTTACCATTACATTCCCAGTGGCCAAGACAGTGCTGGCCACATAATAAATCGCTGCTGAATGAAGTTGTATATAAACAAGCATCCATAGGTCACTAGCACCCCATGCCACTGTTCACATAAAACACTCGGCCCCTGCCTGGTCCGCTGCATGTGCTGGCTTCACTGCTGTTACGGTAATTCAGGTCCTATTCTTGAAGGCTTGGAGTTGCCAACCTTCAATGAATTAACGCACAATAAAGTGCCTCAGAGCAGCGCCTGGCACGGTAAACAGTAGCTATCATTACCCTCAGGCTTTTATTTTCAAAGCAGCTTCAGGGCCAAGCCTCTGCACTTCCACGCTGCTGCAGAGCTGACAAGGTGGCCTCAGCAGCCCTTGCACCCTCAGTGTTCCTGCAGCTTGGCCCTCCTCACATCACTTCAAGCTCCACCCCTCCCCTTCCACACACACCCCAGGTTCCTGCTCTGCTCTTTTCTGTGCCTGCCTTTCTTTCCTCTAGTAGGACTGTCACTTTCCCAGAGAACTATATGGTTTAAAGTTACAATCTCTTTCAGAATTCTTCTCTACTTCCCTTCCATCCTTTCTATTTTGCGGCACAGGGGATTGAACCCAGGGCTTTCACACTGAACTACAGTCTCACCCCTTTTTGAAAGCACTTTTTCTATCAGGCATGGTGGCACACGCCTGTAACCCCAGCACTCAGGAGGCTGATGCAGGATCGTTGCAAGTTCAAGATCAGCCTGAGCTGCATTGCGAGACCCTGTCTCAAAGACAAAAAATAAATAAAAGCACTTTTTTATATTTAAAAGGGTTTAGCTAAGTTTAGCTAAGTTGGCAGGGTTTAGCTAAGTTACTAAGTTGCCTGGGATGGGCTGGGCCTTATGGTCTTGTCTCAGCTTCTCATATGCCATCCTGCCTCGCCTCGCTTCTTGACAGCATTTACTACCGTTCCCCATATGCTGCTTGTTTGTTCATGGTCTGTCTCCACCACAGGTCCCACCCAGCCCCATGTCAGCTTTGTGAGGATGAGGCTATTCTTTTATCCACTGGTACAGTCCTAACATTTAGCGCACAGCAGGTACTCAAAAATATTTGGTAAATGCATTAATGGACCCCAGTCCCTACCTCACAGTCTAAGAACCAATGATGATGTGCAAATAAAGCACAGCACTGTGGAAGTACCAGGAAAATGGCAGCTGGGATTATTGTTTGATTTGGTATTGGGGCTTGACTTCGGGACCTTGAGCTTGCCAGGAAGGTGCTATGCCGCTGAGCTATGTGCCAGCCCTGTAATTACTACTAAGGTTGTTTTTTCTAAGTTCCCAGATGCACCCTTTATTTCTAGGAGTCTATGTACACGAACTAGCCCGAGACACCAAGGGAGCTCACAGGAAGCCCAGTATAATTGCAACCGAAGTCCTCCATGTAAGTGCTCAGGCAATATGGCAGGGGGCATGAGCTGCCCCCATAAGTCTCTCTGCTTTCGTCAGATTGGCTAGACTGCATTCCCCAGACTCCCCTTCAGCTGGCAGGGCCACAGAATGATGTCTGAGCAGGGGTGCAGAGTGGATGTCCAGGATAGGGTCAAATTTGTGATCCTCCTACCTCAGTTTCCTAAAGTGCTGGGATTTTATAGGCATGGGCCACCATGGATCACACACACATACACACCCCAAATATACACTGGACCATCGCTCGAAGAATGTGGCTTTTATTCTGGCCTTCACACAGCTACTACTAAAACAACACAGACCTGTGGTACCCCAGCCCCACGACCATTGTGAAACTTCAGCTTCCTCAGTGCCCTCCTCCCGCCCCCCATCCACCTTGCTCCCTGGCAGGGGCTTTGCCTACACTTCACCCCGGGCATGCAGCATGAAGTGGCCGTGTAGCTCTCCAAGGTTGTCGAAGGAATCCTCGCACTCGGTACAGTGGTAGGTGCCCTCTTCTTCCTCCTCCTCCTCCTCTTCTTCCCCTTGCCCAGCTGCTTGGCCCTCCCCAGCTCGAGGGGGCTCTTCTTCTTCCTCCCCCAGGGCTCTGCCTTCAGGGGCTGGTGCTTCCTGGGGGGCTGCAGCAGGGCAGCAAAGCCGGCAAGGTGGGGTGCCTGGTGGGGCCTCTCCAAGTGGGGACCGGCCACAGAGCGGACAGGGCTGAGCCGTGGGGCCCGGGGGCTGGGCGGCGCGGGGGGGCCGGCGGGATGGGCCTCCCCGACCCCCACCAAGGCGCTGCTTCACCTTGTAGCCCGGGTCATATTCAGGATCATCAGTGGTCTCCTCTTCTTCCTCCTCCTCATCTTCCTCCTCTTCAGAATCTGGCTCTGAGAGAGTGTATTCAGAGTCAGAGGAATGTTCAGGGCCTGTTGGGACAGATGGGGTAAGAGTGGTGTCACAGGGCAGAAGGCTCTGGCTAGCTGTGCCCTCCCTGGGCCCCACAGAGGTCGATCCTGTGCAGAGCACAGCCCACACCTTCCTTGCCACAGATGAGTTCTCAGGCCCAGACTTGGGCTGCCAGGCAGCAGATGCGCTGAATTCATGTGTCCAACAAGAACTGCAGTCAGGTAGGTGTGGGCCAGCACCAATGACAGCATCCACTGAGGCTTGAAAAGCCCTGTCCTTATAGATTTAACATGCTTAATCCTTAGAACCCTTAGAGGGAGCTACTATTGTCATTTTCCCTGACCAAGTGCAAGGTCCCAAATTCAATCCCAGGCACCATGGGGGAAGGAAAAAAAAAAGCTGAAGAACATAAACAAGTTTAGGGCCAGCCAAATAGCTCATCAGATTAAAGCATTGGCAAGGAGGCAAGGGGGCGAGGGGGAGGGCGTTGGGGTTCGGGTTTGATATTCATCCCCGCCCCCCCAGTGCTGACCCTGCCCCTAGGGCGCACTGAGAGCCAAATAGACTGGGCGTGGTGGTGCATGCTGTAATCCTAGCTCTCTGGAGACTGTAAACAGGTAGATCACTAGAGTCCAGTCTTGTAGTGAGACCCTGAACGCCCTGCAGATTCTTCCCTAAAATCCGAAAGAAAAATGTTTAGTCCAGCCGAGGCAATTTAGCAACTTTGCAACTTCCAGTCTCAAATTAAAAAAACACAAAGTGTGGCGTATGTGGCTTTGGTGCAGGGGCCCTGGGTTTCATCCCAAGTACTGTGAACAAGGGGAAACTTAAGACAATGTACAAGAAGCAGTGACACCCACAGCCAGGCTGGGGTTGTGCACACAGACCCATGGTCACAGAGGGGACACAGGCCTCTTCAGCTGCCAGGGCAGGGATGGCCAAAAACATCTTGGGGCTGCAGTGCCTCACGCCATGTCCACTGGGGCCCCATTCTATATGTCCTACAGCAGTGCCGAGGGGTCCTGAGTCCACTGAGCCAGCCCAGGCAGCCATGCCCTGCCCTCATTCCTGTCACAGTGGCCACAGCCCCTTTGATACCTCTCTGCCCTCACCAGCCACAAAGGGCTCCTCACTATCCCTCAAAACCCCAAGCGTGCATCACCTTTCTGCAGACAGAACAAGCTTGCTTCCTCCTCTCCTCTACATCTCTGCTTAAGTGTCATCTTTTCAGTGACACTCTGGCCACTGTCTGACCAGAGAGATAGATTTGCCTTGTTTTTCTCTCACAACCTGATTCACAGATGTGCTTAGGGCCTGTCCCCGGAGCAAAGCTCACTGTGGTCATCCTGACTACCAGCACACTTGGTGCCTGTGCCTTTGTGGACTGGGTCTCTGCCTTCATTTTGTAGATCTCTTTGGAGGCCTCTCCAAGTGCTTGCTGGTCCCCTCTACCCTGCATGTCCCATCCTCCTTTTCCCTGTGGCCAGGTAGAGGCTCCCTCCTCAGAGACACTGTCCCAGACCTTGTGTGCTGTGTTCAGCTTCCTTGCCCACCCACGGGGACCAGGCCCACTCCGACTTCACCACAGTGTCCACCCCACCCCCCAGCCAAGCACAGCTTCTAAATGTTTGCTGAGAATCCAGCCCTGCAACTCCTGCCACCCTTGGTCTTGCCCCTCCTGCTCTCTATGACACTGGTGTGCACTGGTCCTCCTGTCTGGAAGGCTGTCCTCCACTCTGTCCACCTGCCCCCTCCAGCCCATCTTTCTGAATCCAGCACAAGCCCCCTCCTCCAGCCAGTTTCCTCTGCTGCTCCCCTGGTGACCTTGCCCTGTTGTACCAGCAACTCCCCTTCAAGGACCAGCTTGTATCTCCCCTCTTCTGCAAAGTGCTCCCTGATCTCCCCATGAGATGGTTGATATCTCTCTCCTCTGGGCTGCCCCTAGCCCCAAGCCCCATTCTATCATGACCATCCTGAAAGGTGGCCATGGAGGTCTGGAAGACCCCTCCTGGCAGGGCCTTCATCTGTCCCATTCCACACCCCTTGAAATGCTGAGAAAAGTCTGCCCTGGAACATACTGCAGAATGACTGCAAAAAAAGGAGTAACATCTCAGGCGGGGCCTTCCCTTCTCTCCTCCCATCTGTGACCTCACACTACCCTCCCTCCTGGGCTTTCACTGCCCACTATGACTTCACGCAGCTGGTCTGGAAC
Source organism: Ctenomys sociabilis (assembly GCA_004027165.1). Taxonomy (NCBI): domain Eukaryota; kingdom Metazoa; phylum Chordata; class Mammalia; order Rodentia; family Ctenomyidae; genus Ctenomys; species Ctenomys sociabilis. Next base: position 2,248 of record PVKA01053577.1, on the reverse strand, counting down.
AGGCAGTCAGGTCACTGTCCTGGGGTACCAGGTCTTGCACAGCCACCATGACTTCCAGGGCCACAAGCCCTCTGGTGTCCACCACGCCTTCTCTACCTAAGAGATCCTCAAAGCCCAGCCAGGCTCCAGCTTCCACCACACACCCCATGCCCGCCAAAGCTCCCGTGTCTCCTGCCTCCTTGAAGACCACCAAACCAGCATTCTCCAACAGTTCCTCAGGGCCCCCCAAGTCATCGATGCCCCCCAACTCAGTCATTAGCCCGAGCAGCTCCAAGTCCTCCAAATCTACAGGTACAAAGACAGCCCCTTCTAACCGGCCCAGCAGCAGGTCCCAAGGGCGGAGCAAAACAAGAACACCCAGCAAGGTGAGCACTGACACCAGGGCCAGCACGGACACCAAGGCCAGCGAAGCCAGCAAGGCCCAAGGTGCAAAACGCCACCAGCAGGGTGGTGCACACAGTCGGGGTCGAACTCCAGGCAGAAGGCGACACCACAGTTCCCGGGGGCCACCCAGCAGGGCCAGCACTCCCAGAAGTGTAAGAGCGCAGGAGACTAAACCAGGCATGGCCAAAAGGGGGAGAACTCCTACTTCCCAGCCCAAACAAAGCGAAGGCAAAGGTTATAGCCAGTCTAGAAGCAACAGCTGGGAAAGGAATGAAAGCAGCCAGCCCAGAAACATGGGCAGAGAAGAGAGCCACAGCCCACCAGGTGGACCATGTACTGCGAGTAGCTCCAAGCTGACAATGACCCCCAGTAGGGCAAAGAGCGATAGCCCAGTTAAAAGAGGCTTTGAGGAGAAGGGTCACACCCAGTCTCCCCCATTATTGAGGAAAGTGAACAGCTACAGTCAGATGATGGCCTCCAAGTGGGAGCCAAGTTACAGTCCGACGGAGGTGGCCAACAGGGCCAAGGGTTATAACTACACTAGCAGTCCCAACAGAACCCCAAGTCATAGTCAGTCTATCACTCCTAACACGACCCCAAGTTACAGCCACTCTAGCACCCCCAGCAGAACCCGAAGTCACAGTGGTTCTATAAGTCCCAGAACGACAAGAAGTCATAGTTGGAAAAGAATCCATAGCAGGGCAAGAAGCCACAGTTGGAAAAGAAGTCGCACTAGAGCAAGAAGTCATACCTGGAAGCAAACTCCTAGCCAGACAAGAACACAAAGCCAATCCAGAAGCCCTAGAAGGGAAAGAAGTCACAACTGGTCTAGACCCTCCAGTGAAGAAAGAAGCTATGGCCACCCTAGAAGCGCCAGCGAAGAAAGAGATCACAACCGATCTGGCACTGCTAACAAGGAGAAAGATCGCAGCCAGTCTAGAACGTCCAGTGAGGAAAGGGATCATCCAAGAAAATCCAGACTTCTCAGCAAAGAGAGAAATCAGAGAAGGCAATCTAGAAGCCCCAGCAAGGACAGGCATCATAGGCAAGCTAGAACCTCTAGTGAGGAGAGAGGTTACAGCCAATCTAGAATCCTCCAAAAACAGAGAGGTCACAGTCAATCTGGGATTCCCAATAAAGAGAGAGATTACTACAGATCTAGACCCACCAGCAAGGAAGATCACACAAGACAGTCTAGAACCCCCAGCAAGGAGAGAGAGAATAGCCAATCCAGAATCCCCAATAAGGAGAGAGGTAGCAGCCAATTTGGACAGTCCAGAACACCTAAGAAGCACAGAGGCTATACTCGATCTGCAACCTCTGGCAAGAAAGGTCACAGCCAATCTAGAACCTCCAGCACAGAGAGTGACCAGAGCCCATCAAGAATCCTCAGCAGGGAGAGAGGCCTTGGCCAATCTAGAACTTCTGGCAAGGAAAGAAGTCCCAATCCATCCACAACCCCAAGGAGTTTTAGTTGGAAGAAATCCAGCAGCTCAAGGAGCTCCAGTCAGAGCAGAACCCACAGCAAGACAAGGAAATACTCCCCATCAAGACTTCCTACCACAGCCCAAACCCGAAGCCATGATGATGGTCAAGCCAACGACAAGACCTCCAAGGCCGTCTCACCTGGGGAAAGGTCTTCATCGTCTTCTTCCAAGCTGGCGTAGCCCCCAGTCTCAGCTGGCTCACGAGTCTCTGTCATGGCCAGGGAAGGGGACAGGAGACAGGAGTAGAGCAACAGCTGAGCAGCACCCCTTCCTGGCCAGCTCTCCAGTCACAGCTCTGGCAGTAAGTTCTTCTAACACGGGATGTTGGCAGGTAGAGAAGGATGCTGAACTAGTGAGAGAGGAAAGCCCTGTGGTGA
>PVKA01053576.1:0-11171 GCA_004027165.1 Ctenomys sociabilis | reverse complement strand
TAATTCTACCCGAGCAGCAGTTCTTGGTATACAAAATATGTGGTACCCAGTTAAAACAACTATTGATTTGGGGAAATTGTTTACGAACCAGCCCCAGAGAATTAAATAATAATCAGTCCTATTCCCAGAGCCCCCTGTGGATGGCGGGGCTTAGAGGCCCCCCACGGTCCATGTCATATCATTACAAAAACCCTACCCAACATAATCAACCATTACTTTTGGATGGGTTTTATTTGTGTGGAAAAAGACCTTGTCTTGATTGGATTCCCCTGGCTCTACAAAATTCATTAGTGTTCAATGATACAGCAACAAGGAATACCTCTGTCTCCTTTGAATCCTCGGTGCAGATTAACAAGACCCATATGTTCAATATCTCCTCTATACCCTGTCTCTTGGCCCCATTCTTTTTTGTGCTTTGGAATGGTACTCAGAATGGTACCTGGGTGGATTGGGAGAGGAGTCGACTAAATTGTACAGCCTTGACTTGTAGTCTCAGCAATTGCTGGAGATCTGAACGTGTGAGTGCCCTGGTGGTTCGCATCCCTAGTGCAGTGATGATCCCTACACGGGTGGATGAGACCCGACAACAACTGCCAGCTGTCATATATCGGCAAAAGTGGGACTTCGGCATCACTGCAGCTATTGTGACTGCCGTGGCTCTGGCTGTCGCTGGTTTTGCTCTAACGCAGACGGTCCAACAAGCTACAACCATCAATGCACTCGCGGAGTGGCGGCTGCTTTGGAGGTCCAGGAGACACTGAACGGACAGATCCATTTTGGCATTCCGGCTTTGAACCAACAAACTGCCCTGCTGCAACAGCAAATGGATGCACTACATGTGCAACAGAGACTGACTTGTGACTTGGGGTTCTATTCTTTGTGTGTAACTCCCATGACAGTGCCTAATGCTAGTGCACGGGTCTGGGTACTCAATGCCTACCTTAGAGGGCCCTGGAATGTTACTTTCCTGATTTATACCCTGCAGTTAGTGCAGCCTCCTTCTGGAATCAGCTGGCTGCAGCTGCTGGGTGGGCATCGTGCTGGGTGGGATCTGTCTCCCTCTTGTTATTATGAGGCGGGGGGTTATGTTATTGCTTGTTTCTCCTCTGTAAATATCGACGGCGCCAAACCAACAAAGAGCCGTTAAGCAAGTATTACTAGCAATGGAATCTCCTCCCCCAGCTCAGGTGTGGGTCTCTGTGCTAGAGTGACACGCTGAGTCGTGCCAGGGATCCAATGACGCTTGGTGACCACTGATAATTAGCCAAAGCCTGTATACTATGCAGTCCCCTGGTGTTTGGCTGGTCACCTTACACTGTGAACATCATTAAGCACAGGATGCGAGGCAAAGCACTGCACTTGAAACACTCTGTGGTTTGGAGGTTTCATGAAGAGCACGCCTGATTGCATATGGGTTCGATACCTTCCTTCCCATCTCTGTGAAAAAGGGTATCAGCGGGTCTGGCATCCCTCAGGTAGATAACACCTGGGTGAATGTCAGTGTATATCTCCGCTTGCACAACAGGGATCGGGCCTCTGTTCTTGCCTGTTGCTAAAAACAAAAAGGGGGAACTGTAGAGAGCTGTGAATAGCCGCGCGCGGCGCTGGCTTCCGCCTTCCACCCCCCCCACTGGGTGAGTGCTCTCTGTAGTAAACAACTCCTTATATGGCTAAGGCAAAGACTGTGGCTCCCTTCCGCGTATCTGGACCTATCGGCTGCGCCCACGTGTCACTCCAGGGTTGGACGCCTTGTGGTATATAGCTTGGGGCAGGCTTGCCCGGGTCAGGAGCGGGAGCGGAGGAGCGGAGCGGGGAAGAAGAAGAAGCAAGCTTGTTCAAGGGTCCTGAATAAACTGCCGATGGAAGAGCTGGTTGTTGCGTCATCCTTGCTGGCGAGGTAGCACCCGACAAAGGGGTTGGAACTGCACCTCATTTCATTTCCCAGAATCTTCAGCCATCCGATTTTCTATAAAAGGCCTGTAAACAAAAGCTATGGGAAATTGGTAATCCATGTACACAAGGACCCATCTTTCTCATCCTGTACTTAAGTAAGAATGGATCAAAGACTTAGATATTGAAAATATTGGAAGATCACATACGGTAGTGTTGGCAAACATGCCACACAGGCTGTTTTTATCAATAAAAATCTATAAAAGTTTCACTGTCACATAGTGGAACACTGGAATCTATAGACAAGTAAGGACTTCCCAAACAGAACTCTAATTAAGTGTTAGAAATAATTCCAAGAATCAACAAATTGGATTACATTAAGACACAGCCTACAAAATGGGAAAAACTGCCAGCTACTCTTCTGATACAGGACTAGAATGTATATATAGAAGTAAAAACTAAACCTGCACAACAACCCAATCAAAAAATGGGCAAATGAGCTAAACAGATACTTATGGTCAGTAAGTACATGAAAAAAATGTTCATCTTTACCCATTAGAGAAATGTAAATGAACCCTGAGATTCCATCTGACTCCAGTCAGAATGGCTATCATTAAGAAGACAAGTAACAAATGCTGTGAAGATGTGTAAAAGTAAAATGAACATTTCAACATTGTTGGTGAGAATGTAAACTAGTTCAGCCACTCTCAGTATGGACAGTCTTCCAAAAATTAAAGTACAGGGTCAGCCAAATAGCTCAGCAGATTAAACCTTCTGCAAGCAGGCGCAGGGGCCAGGGGTTTAATCCCCAGGCCTGCCATGCCGGCCCCGACCCTGGGGTTTGCTGAGATGGCAATTGAGACTGTGCACCTGTAATATCAGCTCTTGGTATTACAGGTGATACAGGTGTATCACTACTAGTCTGATCTAGTAGTGAGACCCTGAACACCCTGTAGATCCTGCCCTACAATATAAAAAAAAAAAACCCAAAAAACAAAAATTAAAGTCGAAAGTTCATTTGATCCCTTGGACATATTCTCAAAACCTCATAAAACAGTAATACACGTAAATCCATGTTTATAGAAGCACAATTCACAATAGCTAAGCTCTGGAAATAGCCTAGATGCCTGACAGTTAATTGTGGTATCAACTTGAATAAGAAATGCCTACCAGATTAGGGGTATAAGAGACATACTGAAGAGGATCAAATAATAGGCTTCGCTGTCACTTTCTGATGTCCATCTCTAGGCTCCCAGCAAAGACTCTTCAGCCTTCTAGTACACTATCAGCCTTCCATTGCTGATGCTTGGGCTTCACCATATGGACTCATACCTACTCTTCAATGGGCTCCAGGCCTTTGACTTGTGGCTGGGTCCTTTGGCTTTCTAGCCCAGAAGAGGCTCTGAATCACAACTCTGCTGGCAGCCTTTGTAAGCTTATCTTGTAAATCATTTAGGTATGTATACCTACACGTATCTATTTTCTCTAGTGAACCGTAACTTACCATGTCCATCAAATAAAACAAAATAATGGAATTTTATTTAACCATAAGTAAAAATGACATTGTGTCATCTGCAGGAAAATGGATGAATTTTGAGACCATAATGTTAAGTGAAGTAAGTCAGGCAAAGAAAATCACATGGTTTCTCTGAGATAAAGAGATGCAAATATAAAGGGGATCAAAAGTATCAAGATATGATTTATATATATATGTATGAAATTCCCCAAAGAAAATGTAAATACTATATATTATAAACATAAACCAAAATCATTTTGAAAATACTAATGAAATTAAAAGAAATTTGACATGGCTTTCTTTTCCCAAAAACCTACCCAGATGTCTGATATTACAAGTTAGGAAAACTTTGTTTCACTTATTCATTCACTAAATATTTTAAAGAAGCTATTAGTACTAGCTTGTTCTAAGCTCAGTGTGTATTTTGTAGCAAGATTTTTTTTTTTTTTTTTTTGTGCTTGCTAAACATTAGGCACCATATCTTTTGCAGGTATTATTTGTTTTTTCTTTAAAGATTTACTTATTTTGTACCGGGTCTCACTACCCAGCTAGGATTCACAGTGATCCTTCTGTCTCAGTCTCCTGAGCCAGTGGGGACTACAGGGTTGCACCATAATGCCGTTTCAGTGCCTGGCATGGCTTGGTATGTGGTACCAGGGATCAATCCTTTGTGCTTAGCACTTAGACTCCCAGGCTCCAACATATTTATTCTTCATAATAACTGCAGAAGTGGTGATTGTTGTTATTTTATGTTTACGGAAACTGTGGTGAGAGCAATTTGATACCTTCAATCATTTTAAAAACATAAATCTGATTCCTTAGCTTCCTGATATTCTCTGTAAAGGGCCAACATCCTTAACAAGAATATCTTTAAAATCATATCCTTGAAACGTTCTACATGGTATGGTCATTACTGACTTTTCTAGAACAAACTTGTGCTACTTTGTTAGTGCTTTCAGTCTCTCAAAGGTAAGCTGTCTTCTTCCTTGACACATACTATTCTTTCAACCCTTGTCTTGTTCTGCTCACCTCCTTACACATGATGAAAACGTGATTATTCTACAGTTAATTTTACTTCTTGGGTAGGTATTTAGCAGTGGCACAGCATCTGCTGACAAGCATGAAATCCTGAGTTTGATTCCTGGTAATCCTCTCTCCTGCCCCCCAAAAGTCCCCCAAAAACAACAACAACAACAACTTTTTTTTTTTTTTTTTTTGCGGAACCGGGGATTAAACTCGGGCCGTTGCACTTGCCAGGGAAGCACTTATTCCACTGAGCCATCTTCCTGGCCCCAACAACTTCTTCTGTGAGATGTCTTCCCTCAATTTCCAGATGGAAACAGTTCTTCCTATTGAACTCCCTCATAGACTTACATATTTATTTCATAGCACTAATCAGAATTTTACTTTTATATTTACTTTGAAATAATTTGATTAATGTCACTTCCTATATTTAACTGTACGAGGCAATGAATTAAATTTTTGCTAACCATTGCATATAGGATAATGCTAGGGAGTCAACATTAAACAGTGACTTGAATTTTTAAATCGCCTATAATCCCTCACTTGAGAGGCTGAGGCAGGAGGATCACTGTGAGTTGGAGATCAACCTGGGCTACATAGTGAATTCAAAACCAGCATGAACTACATGGTAAGAACTTTTTAAAGAAAAAAAAAATTAAATGATTTATTTCATTCTTTATTTTTCTTTTCTGGTACTGGGGATCAAACTTGGCACCTTGTGCTTGCCAGGCAGGTACTTAAAGCCACTCAACTATATCCCCAGCCCCTATTTTATATATAAGATATATTTAATGACATTAAAAATTTCAACAACTTACATCAATGTAATGTTGGGCTGGTCAGTTATTCAAAAAAGTGGTCTGCAACAGTCCAAAAAATAAGAAATGATAAAAATTTCCAAAAGCTCAGTTCATACAGTTCAGTGTTAAGACTGCTTGCCTACTATGTATGAGGCCATGGGTTTGACCCCAGCATTGGGGTAAAAATTTTATGTCATCTAGCAACTAAAGGCGATGTTAAGAATATCTCTTCAGTAACATTGTAAAAAGTAATTTTAGGATTCAGAAAATGATACTTTAATAGAAAGACTTCTGAGACAAAGTCTGACTCTGTCTTGTCCTCCTGTCTCTTGCCCCTCTTTCTTGCTGTAAGCAAGCTATGTGAATTAGAATTCTTACCTAAGGTGATTCATGGAAACTACAACTTTTCCCTAAAATTAGCCATAAAACATAAATACTACTATCATTTCCCACGCCTTTCTAGAGTTGTTTATAAAGAAATTGTCTGATATACTTTATTGGATCATAGCATAAGACTCCCAGTCTAGAAAGGATTCTACTCAATCCCCAAAAGGAAGAAATGCTTCAAAGAGACCAAGAAGAACTAAGAGAGGCCTTGCTCAGTTTTCCCTTTCAGTCTAGTTTCTCTGAGATCATACAGATTCTGTTGTTTCTATGGGGCCATCCATATTATTCTGAACCTAAGCAAAAATAAAGATAATATTCCCTTTGGGTAAATATAGATGGTACGCTCTGTAGGTCAGTCTTTCGGGCTTTTGTCTGAAAGTTTCATGTGCTGTGTAAAACTATGAACACATAAATTTGTTTTACATTTTCTCCTATTGATCTGCCTACTATCTGTTCGTTTCAGCGTAAGTTCAGGGCACAACAGGAAAATTTTCCTCTACTTCTAGACAGCTTTAAGACAAGCAGTCATAGAAAAATTTATATGGGGGTAAATAAAGGGTCGATGATATCTTCATGATGATGATGTATATCATCCTAAAAATATTAAATATATTAAATGACATGACTTTGTTTCTCTCTAATCAAAACAAATGTAGGAAGAATGCATGGGAGGAACAACAACAAAATAGAGTGCCTAAAATAGCCAGGTGAGGAGATGCATGTCTGTAATCAAAGCACTTGGGAGGCTGAGGCAGGAGGATCAGTGTAAGTTCAAGACCAGCCTGAGCTGCTACAAAGTGAGCTCAAGACCAACCTGAACTGCATAGTGAGACCTTGTGTCAAAACAAGAAACAAAAGTGACTAAAGGTGCAAAGTATTAAGGGATCAAACCAAATTAAAAAGCTTCTGTATAGCAAAAGAAACAACCAATAAAGAGAAAAGAAAACCTACAGGTTGGGAGAAAATTTTTGCCAGCTATTTGGACAGAAGACTAATTTAGAATATATAATAACTAAAAAATAAAAAAAAAAACCCCACACCCCCAAACAAAAGATGAATAAAATACTGGGCAACTAAAATGAACAGAGGCTGTACTATAACATCCTGTAACTTAATTATGCCCCAAATTTTCTGAACAAGGAGATTATGGAGCCACAGAGGAATGCGGTTGATGATGTATAGTGTGCCTAAGGAGAGTCACATGGAGAGAAAACATTCTCTCAGGCTTCCACAGAGAGCAACTTGGTTAAGCAATGGCCATGACTCATCCACATGGCTGACACTAACAAAGGATTTACAAAGTGCGGTACAGGGTTACAGGATAAACCCTGAGGGTATCTGACTGACCTTATCTGATACAGAAGTTACATTTCTTATTATAAAGGTTTTGCTTTATCTTGGTCTTAACCATCCTGCAGAAAAGTATAAAAAAGAGGTATAAAAAGTAAAGCCATATTAATATATGCGGTGAATGGCTCAAGTCAACAACTTCTACGGATAACCCACTACTATTGTAGACTGCTGAACTGTGTTGGATTGTTTTGCTGAATTCATGCACATATAGTATTTACATGTCAATAGAATTACCCATTTCTGGCAGGACTAAACAAAAAAAAGGGGCTACAAAGGAAGGACCATTTTGTATTTGTATATACAGAATAGTTAGGATACATATACAGCTACTTTAGCTTAACTCAATGAGAAGATTTGTACTAATAGTGTCTGGACAGTATATCCTATCTGCTTCTTATATTATGGATAATCACTAAGAATATAACAATGTATAATGTATTAATTAAAATAAAAAAGTTAAAAAAATTGTACAGATATTACTTATTAATGAAAATATAATAAGATTTAAAAAATAAATTGTATTTCTATATGTCAGCTTCAAGAATTGTAAATGAAATAAACACATTATACTTTAATACAACTTAAAAACAGGAATAAATTAACAGAAGATATGCAAAACCTCTATATTGAAAACTACAGAATACTCTTAAGAGATGTAAGATGAGAAATAATTATTATATTTTATTTATGTGTTAGAAAACTGAATGTTGCTAAGATTTTTCCTGAATCACCCTATAAATTCAAGGCAGTACAGTCACAGTCTTGGTGTAGCTTAGTGTGCCGCTTTGCAGATGCTGGCAAATTGATTCTGCACTTTCTATAGAAATTAAAAAGCACACACAAATGCTTGCAAAGGTGTAAAGTTGGGGAATTTGCATTATCTGACTTCAAACGTTATCATAAAACTATAGTAATCAAAATAGTGCGATATTTTTGCATGTAGGGTATGGGCATAGTTTAGTGGAATTAAATAGAGTCTAAAATTAAGAGCCATACTTTATAATATTTTGATATCCTACAAAGGCTCCTGGAGAATAAGGCCAGCCAGATAGCTGAGCAGATTAAAGTGCCTGCTTAGGTAGATGCAGGGGCCAGGGGTTCAATCCCTGGGCCAGCCGTGCCAGCCCCGCCCCTGGGATGCAATGACATGGCAATTGAGACTGGGTGTGGTGGTACACACCTGTAATTCCAGCACATGGGAGGCTAGAAACAGGAGGATCACTATGAGTCTGATCTACATAGTGAGACCTTGTAGACCCTGTACTAAATACATTAAAAACATAAATTAAAAGAAAACATTGATGGATCATCTGGAAAGTCATATATATATATATATAGAGAGAGAGCGTGCATTATTTTTCTGATTTGAGAAACCAAATGCAAATAAAGACCAAGGATATTACAGGGATTATGAAATAGGAAGAAATTGTTCAAAAAAAATGAGAACTAGGGAGGGAGGAGGAGGAAAGCAAGGAAGGGAAAAGAAAATGATAAAAAAAGGATAAAATGGAGACAAGGCTTAGTAAATCAGGAGAGGAAGAGGAACTGAAGGGAGGGGAGAAGAATGGGGAAAAAAAGAGTAATCAAGTTGTCTCACGCACGGTACAAATTTCCCATGATGAATGTAATCATTGTGTATAACTAAATTGTACCAATAAATTTAACAAAGAGAAAAAGAAAAAAAAAAAAAAATGAACAGAGGGCTAGTCACATAGCTCAGTGGATTAAAGCTCCTGCTTAGGCAGACACAGGGCCCAGGGTTCAATCCTGGGTATGCTGAGAGGGAGACCGAGACTGGGTGTGGTGATGTGCACCTGTAATCCCAGGGCTTGGGAGGCTGAAAACAACAGAATCATTATGAGTCCAAGCTGTGGAGACCCTGTACTAAATACAAAAAAAAAATCAGACATTTCTTAGAAGAAGAAATACAAATGGTCAATAAATACAGTACACAGAAAGGTGTTCAACTTCTTTGGAAGTTACAGAAATGCAAATTTAAACAGCACAGAGAAACCATTTTACTCTAGAAAGAATGGGTATCATCAAGAAATCAGATAATTACAAATGCTGATAAGGTGGGAAGGGGACTCCTTGTCTTATTGTTGGGAATGTCAACCAGGGCAATCATGGAAATCAGTATTGATGTCTCCAAAAACTAAAAAAAATTTCATTTGAACCAGCTATGCTCCTTCTAGGTATCTTCCTGAAAGAGATATTATCTCTTCATACATTATTACCACATATTACAGTGATATATATTATAGTGATAATTGTGTTTACAGAAGCACAATTCATAATAGCTAAATCTTGGTGATGGCCTAATGTTCACTGATAGATAAATTGGATTAAAAATGTAGTAGCTATGCATAATCCTACTGTGCTATAAAAAAGGATAAATTTGAATCATTTGTAGGAAAAGTAATATATTTTGAGACCATCCATGTTAAGTGAAATAATTCATACAAATATTATAAAATATTTAATATAAGAAACCCAAAACATAAATTAAAAGCAACATGAATGATAGATAATAGGAAATAGTGAGATACATCTTTTGTATATGGGAGTGGGTCAAAGAGATGGAAGAAAGAGAGAGAAAAAAAAAAAGAAGGGGATTACAAAAACAGAATTAAGATGTGTTATACACATGTACCAGTTCCCCACAGGGAATGGGATCATTATGTACTATAAACATGTACTAGCAAAACAAAGTATACTATATAACTGCAGAGATACAAATGTATAACTAATATCCATTGAATATCTATGTATCAGGAATAGTTTTAGAGCATCAATTTTTTTTTTTTTTTTTTTTCTTTTTGAGACAGGGTCTCATTATGCAGCTCAGGCTGGTCTCGAACTCACAACAATCCTCCTGCCTCAGCCTCCCCAGTGCTGAGATTACAGGCATGTGCCACCACGCCCGGCTTTAGAGCATCAATTAACTCACCATTTCAAATAAACTTTTATGAGGTAACTACTATTATCTCTACAAGAAGTTAAGTAACTTGTTCAAGATCAAATGAGTTCTAAGTAGTAACAGTCAAGATTCTGAGCAAAGAGGTCGGTAGTTAACAGATTCCTTTCCTAATATGTTGGCAAATACCAAAGAATTTTTGATTAATACGAATTATTTTATCTAGATGATTTTACTAAATCCTTTCCTTGTCTCTAATTTTGATTTCATTACGTCTACCTTTCAATGCCCGTCATTTTCGCACACATACATAATCCTAGCATTCTAGAGGCTGAGGCAGGAAGATTCAAGGCTAGTCTGGACTATGCAGTTAGATCCTGTCTCAAACAAGAACCAAATGAAAAGAACAAAACTACTGTTACAGTATATGAAGCAATCTGCTTAAATTGCATCTGTCTGGATGCCTACGATGACCAAGTCTTTGAAGATAACCAACTTCCTTTTCTGTTACTCCTACAGATTTAAAAATCTTATGCTGGGTGTACAAAACACTTGGGAAGCTGAGGAAGGAGGATTGTTTAGGATCCAAGCCTAGCATGGGCTATATAATGCATTCAAGACCTGCCTGAATTACAAAGCAAGACTGTCTTAAAAACAAAACAAAATCCCCGAAAACAACTAATAAAACATTTGATCCTTATAATATACACTACATTCATGCTTATACCTAAACTCTATATATGTTTAGAATGTCTATTCACTTTATTCCTTTTCCTGAAATACCCCTCATTTCTTGCATTATTATCTCATTTAAGCATCTTTTTTGATTTAATTTTATTTTCTTTGGTAATCTTACAGATTCTTTTTGTTGTTGTTGTTTTGGTACTGGGAATCAAACTCAGGAGAACATACTTGCCAGGTAGGCACTGTTTTGCTGAGCTACATTCCCCAGCCCTTCTTTGGGAATCTTATGAAACCCAGCAGGGGCCCTACTCTAATATCACTTTATTGAAATTACAGTACTTGTTTATGAATTGGTAACTCTGTTTCTTTGAGAATAAGAGCTATTTCTTTTTCTTGTATCTGTTCCCTCCTTGCACAATCCAAGGCACAAATTAAATGTTCAGTAATTTAATACCACCTCAACCCCAGCCCATGCTGGCAATGAGCCAGGTCAACTAAGATCTACCATACAACCACATACCACTAGGCTTTACATGCTGAGTTTCTGAACACTCCTAAAAAAAAAAAAAAAAAAAAAAAAAAAAAAAAAAAAAAAAAAAAA
>PVKA01053575.1:0-11171 GCA_004027165.1 Ctenomys sociabilis | reverse complement strand
CCTGCGTGCCACTCGGCCCACCACCCAGCGAGTTCTCACAGCCAGCCAGGTTCTGCCAGTGGCCACTCGCGTGCCCCTCCCCCACCCCCTCGCCTGTGCAGTGGCTCTGAAGGCTGCCACGTGCTATACCTGGCGTCACCCAGGGCTGCCTGAGGGCAGACAGGGACAAGGGCTTGCTCCAGTCACTTTCCTGTCCTTCACAGGGGGTGAAGTCACCACGACTCTGCGACTCTGCCAGCGGACCCGGCTCCCCAGTCAGGGCATGGGCCACATGTGGATGCACGACGCTTACCGAGGGCAGAGCCACTGAGGCGTGAACACTGGCCGGCAGGGTCAGTCGCCCTCCGGAACCGGCTGCTCCACAACACCCGACATGCTCACGTTGGGTGCAGGGTTGTGGAAAGAATGTGCACCAGACGCCGAAAGGCACGCGTCCCGTGGCCACGCCCACCGACCACACTCCCGCCAACCGGATCCTGTGATAAAGTCTCGCGAGACTTGTCCTTCACGGAGAAATTGCCGTTCTGCCTTTGGAAGCCCAGAGAAGCCCCCCACCCCTCCGCACACTGCCAGCGCACACTTTGACACCGGGGACCATCGGCGCCTAGTGAGGCCTGCGATCTACATCTCCTCTGCAATATTTATGAAATTTTGCACATCCACGTTGTCCCTCATGGTTTTCCGTCCATAAGCATCCATTTTAACCCAGGGTCAACGAAGGTGCAGAGTTCATAGGTCATGTTGGAACCTCATTTCCTCTGTGTTCGGTCTCCAAAGCAGGGTGGCGTGAGAGCCAGGAAGCAAGGAGGCAGGGGACACATTTCTGTACACTCTCAGGCCACATGGTGGCCCACTTCTTCTTGGCAGACTTCCCCCTCCAACATCACACTCCATAGTAAACACACCTGTGGACTAGCCCAGTGTCACACACCCTGCAGTGAACATGTAGCCAGGAGACAAGACAGGGTCCTCGACTCACATGACCAAGTCCCTTTTGATTCACTCTTTCCAAACAACAGCGTGAAGTGTAAGCCTCCTAACTTATAAGCCCTTCTCAATAAAGTTTATAGTTGAGTGCTTAATTGCACATGTCTCCCATGATTTTCTCTAATTATTTTCTATCAGAAGTTTATCCTTTGCATGAAAATATAGGCTTTTCTTGGAGGGAGTTACTTCACATTAGATTTGCCAATACACACAATAGAATCCCAAGCAGCAGAATTCTCACCACAGGAAGGATGTGCAGAAGTAGAGCAAGTCCAGTGAGCACAGAAACTTCATTCACATCCTGCACCCTAAAGGCTTCAGCAAGAGTCTTTTCTGCTCTGTACACCTGGCTCCACGGAAACTCTACTTCTAGTCCATGACCCTGATCAGCTCAAAGCCTCCCACAGCTGTGTGTGCAGAGAAATTTAGTTGCGATAGCTATAAGTTTGGTAACAGCACACTTTGCAAGCTTTTCTGCAATTGAAATATAATAAAATGGTCCTTATACAGATAAAGTGAAATTAGATTATTTTAAAATGATTAACTTATAAATCATCTATCGAGAAGGAAGTTTATAATCTGCCAGACCTTCTTTCTCATTTAGTGGTTTAATGCCTAATTGTGGTGAAGTGTCCACTGATTAGCTAGCCTGTCCAGGACAGTTGCAGTAGTCAGCTGTTCTCATGCTCAAATCCTTTCTGAGAGGTAGTCAGGGCACAAGAGGGAGCACAGATGCTATTGGCCTTTAAAGGCTTTCCAATCTTGATATCTCTACTGCGTTGCCCCTTTTTTCTGGTGCTTCATCTCACAGGGCTTCAGTGCTTCAGGTACAAAATCAGCAGCACTGATAGGAGCATCTTTCATTTAGTCACAAGAATGACAGATTAATGCATGTTGAGCTAATGCAATAATACTGGGCACTAAAGCATCACCAAATAAAAGTGGATGGCCATGGCTAGAAGTCGCAATAGGTCACACTGGTTCAAAAATAAAAATTTGTTGTGGGTGTTTTGGGCAGTTAGTAAAGCCTGTATGTTTTAAATCTCACAGCTACATTTCTTATACATACTTACAATAGGATAAAAGTAAGTAAAAGGTAAAACACCATGGAGGATTTGAGCAAATGTATTTCCCAAACACAGTTAGTTGGAGAAAATGCGCAGTATCAACTCAAGTTAAACATCTCTGAACATTCTTACCTACTATTTCCTAGTCAACTTCCTCAACTTTTGCTTGTTTTTTCTCAATTCTAGTATGATCGAATATTACGATGACACATGACATGCATTAGATTGTTCCTCCTTTGTTCTCTGTTCTAATTTTTGTCTTCACATTAATTTTGTGTCTTTATAGACAATATCAATATTGATAACACTAAAATATATATACGTGAAGCTCCAATCAACCTTAGATTCCTATAGCCAAATGTTTAACCAAATGAGTATATCAGATGCTAAGCATCTACCCACTTTTCCTCTCCCACTTTTCCATCTTTACAAATTGGAGCCTCATCATTCTGTACAGCTCAAACACACTTTCACTAACTAACTCATAAATCCTCTTTTCTACACAAGGTGTGTGCAATTCACATTTCCGTGCATTCACTTCTAACTCTGAAGTACAACCACGTTCAAGTCAAGCTTTACAGCTTAAAGTTTTCCTAACCTCATCTGATTCTCCTTTCTGCCCAAGTTGATTGTGACAGACCCCTAACTTATCTTCCCAAACACACTCTGTTGCATACCAAACATGCTCAACACCACAGCCTGGAAAGTGCCTTGAAACATCATTCACCTACTATCACACCGCTAAATTGAAGTAGTTTAGGCCCATGACAGCCTCCATAGGTGTATTATAAAAACTGGACTAAAGAGACCTCCATATCACATTAAAAGGAAACTTGATCCATAGGCAACTTATTATCTGAATAAAAACAGTATATCCTGGGAGCTTTTTTTTTTTTTTTTTTCGTGGAACCAGGTATTTAACTCAGGCCCTTCCGCTTGCCAGGCAAGCAGTTATTCCACTGAGCCATCTCCCCAGCCCCAAAACAGTATATCCTGGTAACATATAGAAATGATAAACAAAACTTTAGTTCCACAAATAGATTTGTACAAGGGCTATCCAAATAGGTCAGCAGATTGAAGCACCCACAAGGAGGCGCAGGGATTGTAGATTTGATTTCCAGGCCTGCCCTGCCAGCCCTGTTCCTGAAGCACACTGAGACGGCAATTGAGACTGGATATGGTAGCACTTGCCTGTAATCCCAGCTCTTGGAAAGCTGTATATAGATGGATCACCATGAGCCTGATTTAGTAGTGAGACCCTGAACACCTTATAAACCCTCCCCTAAAATATAAAAAAAAAAAAAGAAAAGATTCGTACAAAAATGTTCTTGGCATCTTCTCTCATGAATAACAGCAAAGCTACGAGGAGCTGACATGACGTTCCATTGTGGAGTACAAAAAACATTATAAATCTTATATAATGTAATAAACTGCAGACACATCAAAAAATTAGATGGGGGCCAGTGAGATAGCTCAGGGGACTAAATTGCCTGCTTAGGCCAGCACAGGGACCGCAGTTCGATTTCCGGTAGCACATGCTCCACCAGCTCCCTCTCTAGGGGTAGGGCTGAGTCATCCAGACTCCAGACATAGCAGCATAAGCCTAAACCTGGGACTGGAAATTCCATTTAATCCAGCTATTCCCCATCGGAATATTTTTCCAAAAGAACTGAAAACATCACAGCACAGTGGTATATGACTGTATCCATGTTCATAGCAGCACAATTTGTCACAGCCGAATGTTGGAAGCAATAAAAATGCTTGTAACCTGAAGAATGTACAAAAAATAGTACTTTTGTAGAGTGGAGTATTACTCAGCTATAAAAAAGCAAACT
Source organism: Ctenomys sociabilis (assembly GCA_004027165.1). Taxonomy (NCBI): domain Eukaryota; kingdom Metazoa; phylum Chordata; class Mammalia; order Rodentia; family Ctenomyidae; genus Ctenomys; species Ctenomys sociabilis. The sequence continues at coordinate 7,282 of PVKA01053575.1, read as the reverse complement.
TGAGGCCTTTGCAGGTAAATGAATTCATGTAGAAGCTATACTCATCACACCCACATATGTAAATATCATAGTCTCCCTCGTGTAAGAATCTGAAAGAAAAAATCTGAAAGGTATAATAGATATTAAAATGGAAAGAAACTGAACATAAGAAATAAGCAACAAAGACTAGGGAAATGAGACAAGTTAGAAAAAAAAGGAAGGGGAAAAATCTATGCCAGTATATATCCAGGAAAACTGAGATGATTGTACTACTAATTGCATCAGCTTTTTAAAAAATATGTACTTGGTACAGGGTCTCACTTCACAGCATGGACTCATAGTGATCCTCCTGTTTCAGCCATCTCAGCACTGACATTACAGCTGTGTTCCCCCATGCCCAGACTCAGTGGCTGGCTCAGTGTGCCTGGGATCAGAGCCAGCAGAGCATGTGGTGCAGGGGTAGAACCCTGGACCCTGTGCTTGTCTAAGTAGGAGCTTAGTCTGCTGAGCTATCTCACCAGCCCTCTCATCAGGTTTTGGAAATAGTTAAAGCTTAAAATGTTCACTTTGAGGGGCCAGGGAGATGGCTCTGTGAAATTAGCACTTCCCTGGCAAGCTCAAGGGCCTGAGTTCAATCCCTAGTTCCACCAAAAATAAAATAACTAAAATGTTCACTTTGTTTTTGTTTCGTGTTTTTTGTTTCTGTTTTTTTAGTTTAGGGAAGGGGCTACATGGTGTTCAGGGTCATACTACTAGATTGGACTCATGGTGATACACCTGTTTACAGGCTCCCAAGAGCTGGGATTATAGGCACATGCCACCATGCCCAGTCCCATGACCCCTCAGTGTGCCCGGAAGAGGGGCCAGATGCTTGCAGGTGCTTGAATCTGTTGAGCTATTTGGTTGGCCCTTAAAATGTTAACTGTGATTTACCCTATATATAATATCTGTAAAGCTAAGCAACTACATGAAAGACAGCTATGTGCAATATGCAAAGCATGGTTGAATACTTTTCATTTTGTTCTTTTAAATGTGCACCATTTCTAATGTCTCATCAAATATGATCATACTGTCTTTGAAATAAATTAAAAATAAAATATAAAAAGGACAAGAAAAAATTTAAGGATTACTGGAAACATTAATGTTCAAACATTTGTGCAATCTTGCATATGTGTATCTGTTAATATAAGCGACAGATTTGAAGATAAAAATAGGTAATACAACGAGCACTCTTAATTTGCTATTCTTTTGAAATTTTGTACCATATTGCTTCTCTGTTTATGTCTTTGACATTTGCTATCTGCTTTTGCTTTTGTTTTTTTTTTACTCTTTAAAAGTACTGGAGAGGCTGTGGCAAAAACTGGAGAGACTTTGTTTAAAACCAAACAAAACCAAATTAAAAAAAAATAAAAATAGGCTGGGGGGGACTGCAGTGGTAAATCCAGGTATACTTTGATGGTTTTGTCTGCAAAATTCTTTTAAATTTATTGTGTGTTTGAAAGCTTTCTTAATGAATAGAAAACTTATCAAGGAGAGTAAATTCCACTTCATAATGCCACTGCATATAACATAGTTATCACCAACCTGGTAAAACTTCAAACTACAACCAACAGTTATCCCCCTCTCTTTTGCTTATTTTTCTCTGACACAAAGTAACTGCTACTCACTTTGGGAGGAGCACGGAAAGTGTACTACATGATATGACAAAGAGTCACTTTGTCAGGAAGAGTCACTTCCCTGAGTGACCATGGACAGGCAAGTCCAACCGCCACAGAAGCGCAGAGGAAAGGCCTCACATTCTCCAGCCACACTGGCCACTCAGTGCACCCCTTGCCATTCTGAAGCTTGCACCATGTCCTGAGGAAGGTGACATCCCTTCTGCCAGCTGGCAGGAAGGCTGAGGGGCTTACAGTGATCTAGATCACTTTTCCACAAAGCGGCTGAGGGGGAGGAGCAGCACAGACAACCCATCGTAAAGTGGAGAGGGTAGACCCAACGTGCTTGGCAGGCATCAGATTCAGAATCACTTCATGTTTGGTAACACCCTAGTTGGCAGGAGAGCCTGCTGGCAGCAATGGGCTGTGGCGCAAGTGTGCATTGGGAAGATGAATGGTGGGCTGGCTTTCCAAGAAAGTTAATGGATGCACAGCCTATGCCATCTTGCTGGGTTGCGGCTTTTGTGGTTTCCTGCCACATGCATGTTGACACCCTGAGTCCTGTGCTCATATTTGGAAAAGGAGCCTCTGAGGAAATTACTAAGGTGAAATGAAGTCACAGTGATGGGCCCTGATCCAGTGTGACTGGTGTGCTTGTAAAAAGAGACCACGGAAAGCGTGTTCTTTGTCTAAACACTTGCACTGAGAATCTATGTCATGAAAGGGTGGGAAAATTGTAACCTGGAAGACAGCTCTTGGCAGATCTGCTATGCACTGATCTTGGCACTGCAGCCTCTAGAAGAGAGAGGAAATAATGTCGGTTAGGTTCCTGTGACAGGACTTTGTTACAGCGTCCCTGCCAATGTATCCACCTGTGCATATTTCTTGGAGAGCAGAAGAAACACAGTGATACCACCAGGGGAAAGCAGCAGAGGCAAGGTTGACAGCAACCTTGCGGCCCTAAGAATCAAGAAAGTGGGAATGTAGTAAAATATGCACAACAATTCAGAGCTGTATGCAAAGACACAACCACATTCAAGCAGGGAAAGCTGCAGTTGTCATAATAACCCATGACACATGCATCAGTTTTTGCATTTGTACTCTCAGAATAGCGGAACTACAAAACGATGGGGACTGAAGGAAAACGACTGACTCTCACTTTACTTGGTTGCTTCAGGTTTCTGCTCTTGCTGCTAAAGAGGGGCATCAGATGCCAGGAATACAGGAGCTTCTAAGGGCAGGTGTGGGACTCAACCCCAACTCCTGCCACTGCAGGGACTTGGGTCTGGTTCGGTTTGGTTTGGTTTCAAAGTAGTGTTTTCACTTTTAGTGAAAGTCGAAAATTCAAAGAAACTGGTTGGAAATATTTCATACAATAATTCAAATGTAGTGACCAAATTCAGCTTTGGAGCGTTTGGGGTACCGCATTTGTTGATGTGAAATGTGCCAAGGGAAAGGTGATGAAATGTGTCCCTAAAAATGTGGAATGTGAACCAACGTGAGGGAGCATCAGAGCTCATGTGGCTCAGGAGTGACAGTGGATGACTGTGCACAGCATCAGGTTGGATTCGGCCCACCTGGTCGCTCTTGTTGAGGAGACTTCTGTCACCAACTTCATGCAGGTTACAGCACACTTCCCACCCACGCCTCAGCCATCCTGTCCTCTGTCTTGGTGCTGCAACAGGCCCAGAATGTCCCTCCTCAAGAGTCTGCCGTTCACTCTGCCCTGCTAGGAAAGCTGTTCCCAGATGCTCCCTCTTTCCCTCAGGCCTGGGCTCAGGTGTCCTTTCTTAGGAGGGGCTGCCTTGCCCACTGCACAGACAGCAGCAGCCCAGACCTGCCACCATGGGACCTGCAAGAAGTCTGACAAATACAGCATGTAGCACTGGGTGATATGGGGCGGTAGAGTGGGGCAGTGGGCCCTGTGGTGGTCCCTGTTCTCTCATATTGGGATGGAAATGTGATGGAAGCCTCTGCTGGGACACAGGGAGGAGGCAGGTACTCAAAACTCACCACACTTGTTCTTGCTTCTTTCCGTTTCGAGTGCCAGTAGTTGTGAAGTTTGAACTGTCTTGGCTTCTTGGCGGGTTTCCTACTCTGTGGAGTAGCAGCTATTCTGACAGTTCCTGGATGACTAGTTGAGGGCTCCAGTCATGGTTTCAGAACCTGAGACCCTGGGAGGATCTCTGTTCTAGTCACGCACTGCCTGGCCTGAGAGAGTTCTGCTTATCTGGTCACCTACCTTTCTTCTACAGCACTTTACATCCCTCCACATAAGCCTGGGGTCCAGCCTCTCCTTCTGGCCCAGGGACCCGGCTCCAGCTGGGCTTGCTGCGCTCCTCTGCACCTCCACTCACACAGATGTGTCCAAATCTTGCTCTCCTTGACAAGAATTCACCTCACAGACCTTTCCCACTGATGACTTGCTATTGGCATGGTTACCAAGGCCAATAAACTGGCCTTGGAACTTAGCAAGCACAAGGACGTTTTTTCAGAAAATCAAGAATTTCTGATCAGCTGGGTGTGGTAGTGCATGCCTGTAATCCTAGCACTTGGGAGGCTGAGGCAGAAGGATTGCTGTGTGTTCGAGACCAGCCTGAGCTATAAAGTGAGCTTAAGGCCAGCCTGAACTGTGTAGTGAGACCCTGTCTCAAAAAGACCAAAAGAAAAAAAAAAAAGAATTTCTGACTAAAAAGCTTAAAACAGAATTCAGATGAACTCCATACAAGCATCGTCTGGCTTACTGTCCATCAAAAGTAAATAAGAAGGCTGTTTGTTGTGGCTGACTCACTGTCTTTTTTCACCACTGGAAATGTGAGATGATTAGGGATAAACAGGTAAATCTTTTAAACTTCAATTCATGTTTCTTCATTTGATATTTTTTAAATTTTCCCGGCTGCCTCTGTAAAACTCCAGCCACGTTGAAGCCAGAGGCGTGGACCTTAATGTGAACAACACTACTGTGAGGCTCTGCTGAAAACCCATATTCCCTGTGTCACACGGTGACTGTTATTGTCCTGTCATCACCATGAGCTCATATGTGGGTCTCTCCAGCTGCACTGTGAGCACTTCTCAGCTAGGGCCAGAGAAAATGCTCTCTATCTGTACACCTGAATATCTAGAACTCTCTCTTGAACTAAATCAAATAAAATATCATTAAAAATGACATCATTTCCACTTGACGGGTGAATGTACACAATGTTCTACCCAATAACCATACACATAATTAAATAGGTAAAAGAAATAGACCCACAGAGAGGCACAGAAGCATACAAGGCTGTCTCCACACAGTAAAGTTTTGAAGTATCAAAAACTGGATCTCAATGGGGGATGTCAAGAGCTTCTTGGAATAAGTGCTTCCCTGGCAAGTGCAAGGGCCTGAGTTCAATCCCCATGTCTACCAAAAAAAAAAATCTAAAAAGTACAAGAAATGTGCAAGGTTTTATATGGTATAAACTGCATTAAATCACCTCACAGGGTTCTCAGCATTGGGGCCCAGCCCTGGGAGTGGGCAGGGCACAGAAATTGAGAAAAGTTTCCTGTTACCCTAGGAAATTACTTCCCCTCATGTCCAACTTACGATGAGAAACCCCACTGTGGAGAGGACCTTGATATTTGCATTAACTGCTATTATTTGTGTGGAGCCAGGGGAATATGGACTAAACCCTCCAGTAACTATCAGCTAAATAAAGCCTTCATCCCTTCATTTTCAGTGTCAGGTACTTGAACCAGCAATGAGTAAAAAGTAACTAAGACAGGAAACATAGGTGAGTGTGACCACTGACAGGTATTATGGACAAAAATTCGTAAAGGTAGACCTGATCTCTGTAACTCTCCCAGTGGGATTTTTAGGGGAGTTTAGGGTGACTAAGCCACAACGGTAGCTTCCACGGCCTCGGCCACTCTGTCTTTGCTTCCTTGCTGTACTGACCTGTGACACTGATTATATGAGGAACCAATGTGGAAATACCAAGTCTAAAAGTAGATTAAATGAGCCACCTTTATAGAGTTCCTACCTCATGCTGGGGTGGTATTTTCTATTGAGCCGTCATTTCATTTTTATTTTATTGATTTTTAAAGTTTTTTGTAAGGTACCAGTAACTGAACTCACAACTTTGCACTTACCAGGCGGGAGGTGTGGAACCTAAGCTACATCCCCAGCCCTATCTGTTTTATGAAATAAAGGAAGGCGTACATTTACTTCTTTAAGATTCCGGTGATCTCCCAAGGTGAGCAGTATCCTGTTCCCTCTATGTTCCCCCATGGGCTGCACTCAGCTACCTCTGGCACAGCCCAGCACGTGGGCTATGCCCTCCCGCCACGTCCCCACAGGCCCAGCTCTGGCACAGCACCTTCGCAAAGCAGAGGTCCTTCCTTACCGGCTACTGCGGAGTGCTCATGCATGACTCTTTAGTGGAGTCAGAGAACACTTTGCCCAGGTATGCCCCACACTGAAAGTTGCAGTGATGTGTGTGGAGCCCAAGAGAGAAAACCTTCCCTTTCTAAGAGAAAAGAGGTCTCTGTCATTAGCGCATCTAGCTAAAGTCTTGAAAATATGGCAATGACATGGTTGTTGTGCTGAAAACTTTTATGTCTCCTGTGCTTCTACAGGGCCTCGGCCTCGTAGCGACCCAGTATCAGTGGTCAAGTCAAGGAGGTGGAGCCGGGCGTGGTGGCGCATGCCTGTAATCCCAGCACTCAGGAGGCTGAGGCAGGAGGATTGTTGTGAGTTCGAGAGCAGGCTGATCTACAAAGTGAGCTCAAGGCCAGCCTGAACTGCCAAGTGAGAGCCTGTGTCGAAAAAACGAGGTGGAGCACGCACAGCACGGCAGGGCAAGGAACCATACAACGGGGATCGAACACTTGTTGCCGAGCACGCCTAGGCAGGAATTTCCTGCAGTGTAGACGCCAGCAGCTGGGGCCTCCTGCTCTCAGGAGGCCCCTGCTGTTCTGCTCAGGCCGCCAGAGAGAGCCCCCTGCAGGCTGCAGCCGGGCCTACCATTCCCGCTAGCCACTATCCACAGCACCATTTTTTTTTTGTTTGCCTCTTTATTTATTCATTTATGTATTGTCGTTTGAGACAGACAGTCCTGCTCTGCAGTTCAATCTGGACTCGGATGCCCAGAGATCCTCCTGCCTTAGCCACTGGAGTGCTGAGGTTACCGTCCAGCTCCTCCATTTTGAAAAATACAGCTACCAGGCTGGGGCCATTGCTCGGTGGTGTAAACGTCTACCTCGTAAGCTCAAGGACCCGGGCTCGATCCCACGTACTGCCTACTGTAGCTCTGTGCCAGCCACTGATTCAGGGCATGGCAGTACACACCTGTGATCCCAGCACTGGAGAGGCTGAGACAGGACGATCACTATGAGTTCAATCTGAGTAGTGAGACCCTGTACTAAATATATAAAGTGAAAACACATCAATAAATAAATAAATATTTGTTGGTGTATCCACCAGGTGTGGATTCTTACCACATTTTGTCTCGTCAGCAGTTAGGAATCAAAGGGAGGGCAAGGAAAAAATAACAGTGAAACAACTCAAAACACACACGTAAGCAAGATCAAGATCAGAAATTTTGTGCTGTGAATACAGCTCAGAGTCACAAATGCCAGCCTGGAAAGTGCAAGTTACTGAGTTTGATTCTTAG
>PVKA01053574.1:0-11169 GCA_004027165.1 Ctenomys sociabilis | reverse complement strand
ATTGACAAAAGATTTTAAAGTTAGACTTACATTGGCAATTTCATTTTCCCCCTTTGGATTTTTCTGTTTGGGGTAGTATAGAAGTGTAGACTAATCTTATGCTTGTATGAAGTGGTTGGCTGCCAGTATCCCATGTTTTTGTGCATTTATTACAAGTTTATAGAGTACAAGCATTATTTTACTGCATGGGCAGTGGTGCTGATGTTGGGAAAGCAGAAGCGTGAACAAGGTAGACAAATTTGAACTCTTGGATATAGTAGCAAACAAAATTATTGAGTAAAAACAGTGCATAAAACAATGATAAATCTAAGAAAAAAGAAGGAAACTAGAGGAAGAGGATAGTGGTATGGCGGTTACATTTTTAAATGTAGTGGACAGAGAAATTTTTGCTTATGTGACCTAAAGTTGCAGTCTAACTGCAGGTACCTGAAGTAGAGCACATCCTTTTGTGGTTGAGGAAAAAGAGAATGAGCAAGTAGAAGAGTAGGTAGAGATATAGTCCTAGAATAGGGCTGTATAATCTGTTTCTGGGGTTTTGAACTATGGAGTAACTATATAATTTGACTTAGGTGTTAATGGAATCATAATGGCTGTTGTATTAAGAAATAGATTGAGGGCTGGTCGGATAGCTAGATGGTGTAAGCATTTGCCTGGCAAGCGCAAGGGCCCAAGTTTGATCCTGACTGTCACATGGTGTGCCAACCCCAGAACCCTGAGTGTGCTGTGTCAGCCCATGCCTGAAATGCCAGCACTCAGGAGGCTGAGACAGGAGCAACTTCGAGGCCAGCTTGAACTGCATCATGTGACCCTGTCTTAAAAAAACCCAAACCAGTGCTCGCTTTGGCAGCACATATACTAAAATTGGAATGATACAGAGAAGATTAGCATGGCCCCTGCACAAGGATGACACACAAATTTGGGAAGCGTTCCATATTTTTTGATGTGAATTCAGGGTGAGAGTTTGCAAATCCCAACAGGCCCAGAGTTACTATCCAGCTACCCATGGATACAGATGAAAGTGATGAATCTGAAGAACAAGAGCCTGAAGAAAAGGATGGAGAAACCAATAGCTGCTCCCAGAAGGCAACTCTGGAACCAAGGGGATGAGGCCATAGCCTCAAGTGAAACTTAGAAAGGAATCAAGAAATGGCAGAGTCTGAAGGTTGCAGACACATTGTTCACCAGGGTAATAAGAACTCCAGAGATAGAAGTAAGAAATAAGGGTGAGAGTGGTAGCTTCTGCAGTTGTGGATAGAGTAGGGCTTATTGCAACACAGGGATAGGCTTGCTGGGTTGGAGCTACTTTGGAGCTCTCAGTGAAGCTGTGGACTGAGAAAGAGAAAAAAAAAAAAATCCCAAACCAAAGCCAAACAGTAGCCAGGAAGGTAGCTCAATAAGTGCTTGCCTCCTGAGTCCAATCCTCGGTACTATAAAAACAAACAAACAAAAAAACCAAAACCAAACAGTAATAAAACATACACACTTATCACAGTAATTCAGTCAAGAAATGATGGCTTCTTAAACCTGAATTGTAACAGTGGGTGAAAAGAGAAGTGATGGATTATGGGAAAACTTCGAAGGTATTAGGCATTACAATTGTGTTGGATTGTGGATTACGAGAGAAAGAGATTCAGAGATGACTGAGATATTTGTATTGAACTAGAAAAATGAAGTCTTATTACTAAAATTGTAGGACTTTTGAGTAAAATTAGTTTGGAAGGAAGAAGCTCAAGAGGTTAGGTTTGAGATACTATATAGACTCCAGAGTGTTGCTGGTAGAAAGACAGAAGAAAAACATATCTGGAGACCTTAAAAGACAAAAGCCTAGCTGAGATTGCTAAGAAATAGAAAAGATAAGATATTTAAGGAAATAAGATTTTTCAGACAAGGAAAACCAGAAAAGTTCAGAATTTTGGAGACCAAATAAGTTGTTTTTGATTTAAGATGTTCTGCCCACAAAATCTTTCGGTTATCCTCTCATAATGTTTATTTTCTTCTTTTTTTTTTTTAAAGGCAGAACCGGGTATTGAACTCAGGCCCTTGTGCTTGCCAGGGAAGTGCTTATTCCACTGAGCCATCTCCCAACCCCTCATAATGTTTAAATGTGAGCATTCATGTTGTTCTTGCCATTGTCTTAATGTGGTAAAAAGCATATCACATAGAACTGGTGTATAGCTGAGTGAAGGAGCCTCTACCTACCATGAAGCAGTGGCCATTAGAGTAAAATACTTAGAGCATCTTTGTCACCTTTAAGCATACAGGACATTGTTATTCAGCATACAGGACAGAGGGACTCTGGCTCCATGGACAGAATAGGATGGCCATAAAAGTCATTGCCTGAGGCAAGGTGGAGGCTTCGTGGGGTCCCCAGGGCTGCTCCCCTCTGCAAAGGTCACTTCTCTCAGCAAGGAATGTAAGCTAAGCCAAAGAAAACAGACACACAAGCAAATAAATCAATGTCCTATGTAGAGGTTGGTGGCATCCTGGCCTATAATCCCAGGTCTGGGGAAGCTAAGAAAGCAGGAGGATCTCCAGTAGTTTGGGGTCAGTGTAGGACACATAATGAGGAGAAGGCCAGCCTAGACTATATGGCAAGGGCCTCTCGCAAAAGTAGATTTGATCACTCAAGACTTTCTGTGTTAGTTAGCTAGGGCTCCTATAATGCGGTATCACACACTGGGTGGCTTAAACAGTAGAAATTAATTTTTCTAATTCTAGAGATCTAAAATCAAGAATGGTAATATAGGTTTTAGATTAGGACCACATTCTAATGACTTCACTCTAACGATCTCTTCAAAACCCATCTCCAGATGTCACAAGGGGTTGGGGAGATAGCTCAGTAGAATAAGCGTTTCCCTGGCAAGCGCAAGGGCCTGAGTTCAATCCCCAGTTCTGCCAAAAAAAAAAAAGCAGATGTCAAACATTCTAAGATACTGAAGGTAGAACTGTAACATTCAAATGTAAGGGACTAAGCTTGGAGGGATGGGAGAGAGGATGAAAATAGACATATTTTAGCCCATTAATACTTCCTTTGGGCCAGGGAGATGGCTCAGTGGAATAAGCGCTTCCCTGGCAAGCGCAAGGGCCTGAGTTCAATCCCTGATTCCACAAAAAAGAAAAAAAGAAAAAAAAAAAAAACTTGCTTTGAGGGTCAGGAAGATAGCTCAGTAGAATAGAATAAATGCTTTCCTGGCAAGCATAAGGTCCTGAGTTCAATCCCAGATACCAAAAAAAAAAAAAAAAAAAAAAAAAAAAAAAAAAAAAAAAAAAAAAAAAAAAAAAAAAAAAAAAAAACCCTAAAAACTTTGTTAGAATTTCATCCCTTTTGATGTATTTAGTATAGGGTCTACAGGATCTCACTACACAGATCCTCCTGTTTGCAGCCTCCAAGTGCTGGAATTAGGTGCTTGCAGTCTCAGCATGCTGCAGGGGTGGGGCTGGCACAGGATGCATGGAAGTTGGAAAAGATTTTAGTGTTATTTCCTACTAAACTTAACTACTCTTATCCAGGGTATTATTTTTAACAATGACTTTACACTTCAGCTGGAATTATCCAGGTATGTACATGGGTTTTATGTCCCCTACATGACTAGTCATTGTTTCTTCTCTCTGCAGTGCCCTCAGAGTGAGCTGGATGCTGAAACTGTGAAGAGCATTCTTGCTGAATACAAAATTCATAATGCTGATGTAACTTTGCGTAGTGATGCCACAGCTGATGACCTCATTGATGTAGTGGAAGGAAACAGGTACTGACTAAGCAAGCACTCTGCCTGATTTTGAATTTAAAACATTGCGATGAAAGCCGGGTATGGTGGTATACTCCATGAGTTTGAGGCCAGCCTGGGCTGCAGAATAAGACCCTGGCTCAAAAACAGGAAAAACAAAAAACAAAAAAATGCCCATTGAGATGGAAGCAGAATTAGATCATGAATTTGGGGTTAGCTAGCTGTGCTATTACTATCAATGGTGGTTGGTCTTGATTTCTAACATCTTCTTGCAAAAAAAGTATTTGATTTTTTTTTTTTTTGTATCAGGAATCAAACTCAGGACCTCATGCTTGCAAGGCAGGCAGGCATTGTGCTACTGAGTGAAAATCCTAGCCTGCAGTTTGATTTTGATGGTTAATTTTTCCATTTCAATTACTTGCTATGAATGGGGCAGTCCTCTAAGCTTTTTCAAGTACATTAAGTCTGCCCTCTCAAAATTAATCCATGTGAAAAGTCTTACAGGCTGTTCTACAAAGGTAAAAGAAGGCTAAGTTGTTCTATTCTTTCCCACCTAAGAGTTGCTAAAACCCTGTTCTATGAACATTATTGTTATTACGCTTTAATAACTTTAAGGCACTATTAAAAATTACTTTTGAATGTAATGATTTTAGTTGCTTTTCTGTTGATTTATTTGATAACTTGATTTGAGTCTTTCTTGAAAACTGAAACCCAGTGCTAAAAAGTTCGTCATTTTACAAGTGAAGCAACAGAAGCCTGAGAAGTTAGGATTTCGCCAGGGTATAGTGATACATGCTTATAATCCCAATGCTCAAGAGGCTAAAGCAGGAGGATTGCTAAGTTGGAGAGCAACCTGGGCTACAAAGTGAATTTAAGGGGCTGGGGAGATAGTTCAGCAACGTGTCTGCCTGACAAACACAGGGTCCAGAGTTTGATCCCTGGTACTGCCAACCCCTTCACCCACCCAAAGAAAAGGTGAATTCAAGGCCAGCCTGAACTGCATAGAAAAACCATGCCTCAGAGAAGGACAAAATAAATAGTTATGGCCTGTCTAATTATTAGTAATTATTATTACTAATTACTAGTAATCTTAGCCGCCATATTGATTGGACACTAAAATTATAACATTACCAGATACTGTGCTTAAAATTTGTTTTGTTAGCCTTTAAAAATTAGAAAATAGATTTTTTTTTTTTAATTTTTTAATGTATTTAGTATGAGTCTACAGGGTCTTGCTACACAGAACAGACTCATAGTGATCCTCCTGTTTTCAGCCACCCAATTGCTAGGATTATCACACTCATCTCAGTTGCATCTCATTACACCCTGTGGGTGGCACAGCACACCCAGTATCAAGCCCTGGTCCCAGTGTCTGCCCAAGCAGGTGCTTTAATCCACTGGGCTATCTGACTGGCCCTAGAAAATAAAGACTCTATCTTAAAAAATTATGAAATATGTTGTTAGAAATTGTACTTACCTTTTTTTCAGCATTGGATATTTAAGATTTCCTGCTTGCACTCTACCACTTAGCTACATCCTTAACCTCATAGTACTTTGATTTTAGCTTTGTAAGGACCCATTCTCCCAGGGGCCAGATTCATACATGGGGCTAGCGCCTGAATTTTGTTACTTCTCAACCTGTAGTTGTCTTTGTTTGGACTTTCTACTTATTTTAGTAGAAACCTTCTTTTTTGTTGGTTTTGTAATTGTCTGTTTTCTCTTTGGAGAGCTTCTCATTTGGAATCTAGGTGTGTATGGTACTATTTCTACAACTACTTGGGTATTCTGAGTGAAACTTCATGCTTCTTTTCTTTTCTTTTTTTTTTTTTTGGTGGGCCTAGAGCTTGAACTCAGGCCCTTGCACTTGCCAGGGAAGTGCTTATTCCACTGAGCCATCTCCCCAGCCCCTTGTGTATGGTACTATTGGGAGTTTGGGTGACAATTTTGTTAACTGCAAAGTATTTCCTTATTTTTCCTCTACTTCTATAGAGTGTATATCCCTTGTATCTATGTATTAAACAAGATTGATCAGATCTCTATTGAGGAATTGGACATCATATATAAGGTGCCACACTGTGTGCCAATCTCTGCCCATCACCGCTGGAATTTTGATGACTTATTGGAGAAGATCTGGGACTATCTGAAACTAGTGAGAATGTAAGTCCTAGTGTGGATGGGGTCATGTTGCTATAGGAATTAATTAGACCAGGCTGTCCTAAGACTTAGGGGCTCATTCGTAAAATCTGATTCTTTCTCAAGATAAAGCAATTGGTTCCTTTCATGTCTGAGGAAAAAGAGGGCATTTTCCTCTTTAGATTGGAGGGTATTCTGGTCTGATCACAGGGATGATTTGGGGCTGGTATGGGTTCAACATATAAAGCAGTCTTAAGGTAGCTAACTTTGTGTTTGTCCTCTGTTCTAGCTATACCAAACCCAAAGGGCAGTTACCAGATTACACATCTCCTGTGGTACTGCCTTACTCCAGGACCACAGTGGAAGATTTCTGCATGAAGATTCACAAAAATCTTATCAAAGAATTTAAGTAGTAAGTATCATGAGCCTGTTATGCTTTCTTTTCCTTATAAGCTACTAATTTTACTGACAGTAATTATTAGAATAGCTTTAAATAAACCAGGTAGCAGGTTCTAAAGTGCTTGCTTAGCTTGATCTCCACATTTTCTTAAAATTATATCTGGTTGGAGCAAGGTAAGTGTCAGAATCCTTTTCAGGTTAACAGGGCTTAATTTATAAAGGTCATGACTTGCTTTAATTAATCTTCCCCTTAGCAGAGCCAAATACTATTTTTTCCTTTCAGGATTTTACCAGTTTCCACTGGGCACTTAGTCCCTTTCTGAACTTTTAAGCATGGGCTGGGCATGTTGCCTGCATCTGTAATCTCAGCACGTAAAAGACTGAGGTAGGAGGATTGCCCTGAGGTTCAAGGCTAGTAAGACCATGTCTCAAAAAACAGAACCAGGGATATAGTTCATCAGCACAGCACCTCATGGCAAGAGTAACATTATTAGCTTGAGTCCTGGTACCAAAGAAAAGCTGCCCCAGCACTCGGGAGGCTGAGACAGGAGGATTGTTGTAAGTTCGAGACCAGCCTAAGCTACAAAGTGAGTTTAAGGACAGCCTGAACTGCATAGTGAGACCCTGTCTCAAAAAGACAAAAAAAAACAAACAAAAAAACCTGCCGCCACCATCACCAAAATACAAACTTTTAATCATGGACACAACTCTCTTACTCTTTCTCATACTTTTTTTTTTTTTTTGGTGGAATCGGGGATTGAACTCAGGCCCTTGCACTTGCCAGGCAAGTGCTTATTCTACTAAGCCGACTCCCCGGCCCCTCTTTCTCATACTTTTATCATTTCCTTTTTTCAGGGCTGGGGATTGAACCCAGGGCTTTGTGCATGTTAGGCTGGTGCTGTACCGCTGAGCTACATCCTGATCCTTCTTTCTCATACTTTTATTGATGATTGGGGCTGCAAAAGATTTTATTTTGAACTTTTAGACTTAAGAGTAAGTACCTTTCTTGTTTTCTAATGCTAACAGCTCACATTACCTTAGTACAATTATGAGAACAAAAGGTTAACATCATTAAAATATTAATATACTTTACTTGAATTTTACTTATTTTTTTCCCTACCAGTGTCCTTTTTGTGCATGAAGTTCAATGCCAGCCTAAACTACATAGTAAGACCCTGTCTCAAAAAACATAAATTTAGGGGGACCAGGGAGATGGCTTAGGGGAATAAGCGCTTCCCTGGCAAGCTCAAGGGCCTGAGTTCAATCCCTGATTCCACCAAAAAAAAAAAAAAAAAAACATAAAAATTTCTCATTAGTTTTCTAGTGTTCTAGTTTCTCAGTACTATTTTCTTTGTATTTGATGATTGACCCTTTTGAAGTGTAGTTACTTTTTCAAATGTTTCTTACTTTGAATTTGTCTGATACTCTTCTCTTTTTTCCTTTTATCCCTTTATTTTTATATGGGACTTGTGATTGAACCTAGGGCCCCATGTAAGCTAGGCAAGCACTCTACCACTAAGCTGTATACCCAGTGTAAATCTTTTTTTTCTGCAACTTTTATGTGCTGATTGTAGCATCTTATCTGTGGGCTTATCTGCAACATTTATTATTAATTTGCCTGATTCTGATTCTTTATTTTCCTTTTATATTTCTGTATTTTATTACTTAGTTTCGTATTTTAGGGAAGAGTCTACAGGGTGCTCAGAATCTCACTACTAGATTGGACTCCTAGTGATCCACCTGTTTACAGCCTCCCAAGAGCTGGGATTACAGGTGTACACCACCATGCCCAGTCTCAGTTGCTGTCTCGGCCTGCCTGGGGGCAGGTCTGGCACTGCAAGCCTGGGAATTGAACCCACATGATTGATTTTGATTATTGCCTGCACTAATGACTTCTCCCAGAAGCCCTGGTTTTCAAGATCTGGGTGCTAGGCACACTCATTGGCAGTAGGTTATTGTTGCATGTAGGCCCTCTCAGCAGCAGGACTAGTAAATATATACAAGGATACTAAGTGACAATTGCATTTTTTACAAATGCACATATATATATATATATATATATTTTTTTTTTTTTTTTTTTTTTTTTCCCCCTTGGTAGAATCAGGGATTGAACTCAGGCCCTTGTGCTTGCCAGGGAAGCGCTTATTCTACTGAGCCATCTCCCCAGCCTCTGCATCTGTATTTTTTAATGTTTTACCCTTCCTTGTCCTACTTTCTCCCTCTCTCCCTCCCCCATTTCTTGTCTCTCTCAAAAACTGAGGTTTATGCTTTTATCTCTAGTTCATTATAGTGTTTTAGTCTTTCTCCATTTATTTTTACTCCCCCCACAAATAAGAGATCCAGCTGTCATTATAAACTACTAATTTGTAAAATTCTCATATATAAACAGACCTCCCTGTCTGTAGATTCTGTGTCTCTGAATTTAAGCAGCTGTGGATTGAAAATGTTTGGGAAAAAAATCAGGTATGTACATAACATACACAGACTTAGACTTCCCTTTTTCATAGCTTAATTATTTATGTACAATTTACATTAGATTAGGTATTATACATGATCTAATGTAAATTATATGTAAATAGTTGTTATGGAGGAATATGTGAACAGGTTATTTGCAAATATTATGCCATGTTATATGAAACTTATCTGTAATTTTCTTATGGCGAAGGTGCCAGAATCAGGGGGCCTCAGATATGGAGGGATAAATACATATTAGCTGTATAATTACCTATAGTCCTCAAAGAAATAATTTAATCAGGCAGGCCAGATAACTCAGCAGATTAAAGCACCCTGTTTAGGCAGATGCAAGGACCAGGGTTCAATCTGAAGCATGCTGTGCTGGCCCTGCTCCCGGGGTGCACAGAGACAACTAAGATTGGGTGTGGCGGTGCATGCCTATAGTCCCAGTGCTTGGGAGGCTGAAAACAGGAGGATCACTACGAGTCTGATATAGGTAGTAAGACCCTGCACTAAATACTTAAAAAAAAAAAATAATTTAATCATATTTTATATTATTAATAGATAGCTCTTTTAAACTCTACAAGGGTTGAAAACTTCAAGGTTAAGAGCAACAACAACAAAAGCCACCCTCCCCGTATTACAGAAAATCAGAGCTATATAGAAATAGAGACATTAGTCCTGGGTTCAACCTCTAGCGCCAAAAGCTAAAAGTAAAAATTTCAAGAACACTATGAGGGTGCCTTTATTAACTTCATATTCTGTTATTCTAACAATTATGTCTATATATGGGTGGGTGATCATTTCTGCTACATTGAAACCGTTGACTCTTAAGTCAGTGAAGTTGAATCTTGGTAAAAGATACTATTCTTTTTCAAACATTATAGATGTCTATGTAAATCCTACCTTTGATGGTGGCAGAAACTGTTCAAAGCCCTACAACTATAAACATAGTGGACAGTTAATGCTGGTGGTGGGAAAATAATTTAGAAAAGAGGCACGATAATGTATTATCACTTTTTTTCCTATTTTTTAATTATTTCATATGTAGCATTTTAAGTATGTTTTGTTTTTTTGTTTTGTCTTCTTGAGACAGGGTCTCACTATGCAGTTCTGGCTGGCCCTAAGCTCACTTTGTAGCTCAGGCTGGTCTCAAACTCACAACAACCCTCCTGCCTCAGTCTCCTGAATGCTGGAAGCATTTTAAGCTATGTTAATCACAGAAATATTTTACTCGCAGGCCTATTAATTATAATATCCCTTTTCCACTCCTTTTAGTTCTTTAGCTACATGTATATCATTCTTTGATTATTTACCTGATGTGATAGAATTATGGTGTATATTAAATTTTTAAAATTTATTACAGTAAAAGATACATTGCTAGGGGGCCAACCAGATAGCGTAGCAGACTAAAGTGCTTGCTTAGGCAGAGTGCAGCAGCTTGGGTTTGATCCCAGCATGCTGTTCTGGCGATTGAGATTTGGGCATGGTGGTGAGCTCCTGTAATCCCAGCACTTGGGAGGCTGAAAATAGGAGAATCACTATGAGATCCTATGGATTCTGTACTAAATAAATAATTTTTTTAAAAAGATGTTACTAATTCCCCTGAAAATACTCCCCCTGTGGATATAGCTCACCAGCATAGCATCTGCCTGGCAAGCACAAGGTCCTGAGTTTGATTCCCAGTACAAAAAAAACAAAAACAACTCATTTGAGCACATTCATTCCACCATTTTTGCCACTTTGTGAAGCTGTTCTGGAAGTCCTATTTTGTGTCTTTAGACAGTCATGGTTGTTTCATGGTCTTTGAGTGAATAGTCAAAAGTCACATGGGGTGCTGGGGAGATGGCTCAGTGGAATAAGCACTTCCCTGGCAAGCACAACAGCCTGGGTTCAATCCCCAGTCTGCCAAAAAAAAAAAAAAAAAGTCACATGGGACCAGATCTGCTAAGGTAAATGAAGCACATTGTAAAAGGTTTTGCTCCCTTCTTTGTGAAGGCTTAGTGCATCACATCCCTGGGGAAGATCAAGCCTTTAGCTTCAAGTATAATCCTTGACCTGGGGCCGGACCTGGCTATTTTAAGATCTAGGGTGCAAAAACTGAGAATGTTAGCACCCAAGCTAATAGGTCAGAAGGTAGGTTATTACGTCCACTGACTTCTTTTTTCCCTTCTATGCAGCGCTCTGGTCTGGGGCCTCTCTGTGAAACACAATCCTCAGAAAGTGGGTAAGGACCATACATTGGAGGACGAGGATGTCATTCAGATTGTGAAGAAGTGAAACCTTTCCCTTCCCCCATCTGTCAGGCCAACCACAGCTACTTTCCCTGTGACCAAGCACCCTACTCAGTTTGTTTTTGGCAGCTACTGGAGCAGGATACGGGGCTGGGGAATGGAGACATCCAAACTGGAACTTCATTTATCTTGATATCACCTTCTATATTGAACTGCATAAAAGA
>PVKA01053573.1:0-11172 GCA_004027165.1 Ctenomys sociabilis | reverse complement strand
CATTATTACTGTGGACTACTGGACTATATTGGAATAATTTGCTGAATTCATGCACCTGCAGTATTTGGATGACAAAACTAAATAAAAAAAGGTGATATAAATGAAGGACCATTTTGTATCTATATATACAAAATTTGAATTTAAGAGAAAGTAGCTATATATCTATACCATTTTGTATATATAGATACAAAATGGTATAGATATATAGCTACTTTCTCTTAATTCAATAAGAAGAAAGATTTGTACTAATAGTGTTCAGACAGGATATCATGTCTACATCTTGTACTATGAATAACCACTATGAAGACAACAATATGCATTGTACTAATTGTTGTAACTCTCCTACCAACCAGTTTTGAAGCTGTTTCATTGTAATTTTTTCTCAATAAATTAATAAAAAAATATTGGAAACAACCTAGATGCCCATAACTGAAGAATTGATGAAAATGATGTGATATTTTTACACAATGGACTATTGTTTAGCTTTAAAATAGGATAAATTTGAGTCTTTTGTTAGTAAATAGATGCAACTAGAAAGCATACCCTTAAGTGAAATAAATCAGACCTGCATGTGCAAACATCATATTGTCTCCTTACTGTGTGAACCTGAAAGAGAAAAATGGACTCTGAAGGGTATAAAGATAATAGTGAAAGGGACTGAATTTATTCAAAAGGAAAGAGTTACTGAGTTGTAGAGGAGGACAGGAAAGCAGCAGGAGAAAGAGATTTTATCTATGTGTGTAAGCAGGATGGTTTGGACAACTATTGTGCATTTCTGCTGGTCTATGAAAAAAAGCAGTTAATGCTTTGATTTGTTTCATCTCCTTTTTTCAGTTGTTTGTACTTTCTTCTTATATGTTTCTTTTTTTCTTCTGAATTCATGTGCATGTACTTGGTAATATGAATAACTGGTTGAAAGACACTATGTAGTACTACAAATACTGTGAAGTTCATATTATTTTGTTAAGTGAAATTCTGTATGACTTGTAATTTTTGTTTTAATTCTATTTTGCACTCTTTAAAAAGTAAAAAAAAAGGAGTATAAAAAACTGAAACTTTCATCTAAAGATATTTATCTTTTTCAACAGTCAATTTTTGTTTTTACCCATAAGTTTGTTCTTCACTTCTGATGCCAATTGTAAATAACAAGATCTAACACATAAGCCCTTAGCAGACCCTCCTAATAAAAGATCAATTTGTAAAACTGGACCATTTTAATGTTTTTATAATTTAATAAATAGTTTTCTTGATGAATAAAGTCATGAGAGTTGTTCAGCAGTATTCAGGTTATGGTTTTCCTGATTGGTCTGTGTCTTCAGTAAGTATAAGAGGTTATTGTATGAGACATCTATCGGACTAGTAAGACTGCACTGATGCATCCATCATTTTCAGGATTGTTGGTTACCTAGGCATATTTACCCCAAATAACCTTGCCTCCTTGTTTCACAAGGCCCAACTTGCTCATATTCACCTCAATCAATGTTCCTTTGATAATAACACCCAAAGTTGTATATAGTGGTGATGAAGGATATTTTTCACACCAAGTATTGGCAGACAAAAGGTGACTTTTAGTTCAGAATGTGTTACATGGGTCTTCTTAAAGCATAAGCCTATTGCCCTAATGAATCTTTCATATTTAGGTGGTTTTCTTGTAAAGCCATCTCCAACAGTGACCATCTTCTTCCATGTCTTCTTTCTCTTTCCAGTTTGAATAATTTGAAAAAGTAATCATCAGTCTTTGCATTTAAGAGTGCATACTCAGCAACATAGATCTGTCATTCCTAAAGAGCCACCAGTATTTATAGTCAGTGCAAACTTATTTTAGGGGTTTATGGCTAGGAAATTTGCTGAAGTCTGTTCTACCTAATCACTTATTATTAGTCCTAAAAACAAACAAACCCAGTAATGTTGGGCCAGGAGATAGCTCAGTGAAGTAAGTTCTTGCCTGGCAAGTGCAAGGTTCTGAATTCAATCCCTGTTAACACTAGAAAGAGAACAACAGTAAATTTATTCTTGATATAATCTATTTATAATACTTTAAGAATGGCTTTAGAGGGCCAGAGAAATAGCTTAGCAGTCTAAAGGCCTGCTTAGGCAAGCTTAGGTAAGCTGAAGGTCTGTGGTTTGATCCCCAGCATTACATGCCGTGCCTGCCCTGTCCCCAGGGTGGGCTGAGCCAGCCACAAAAAAATGAATGGCATTAGAAGCTTATTTAGATAATTCCAACTTAGTTGCACAGATACCCTGAAATAAACTTTATTTGCAGTTAAATGATTAAGAAGGTTATATGTTAGATGTGCGTCTCAAGTATTGTGATCTGAATTAAATGGTCATGGCTTGCAAAAAAAAAAAAAAGATAACAGGTTCTAGTAAGCAAAGCAGTTTGGGGAGGGAGAGAATGTAATTGTTATGTGCTTGCTATTTATACTTGACATGGTCAGTCATGCAAGATGTTACCTCTTATTATGTTAACCATTTGTGAATATGATTTTTTTTCATGGGTAGGTTGAACATACAGTTTTAGAAATTTAAACTGATGTTCATTCTATACATCATTTTAGTTTCTTTAAAAGACAGCAGAGGGCACTGTGGTGTTTAGGTTTCCAAAGTCTGTTTTAAAATTAGAAAGTTGTTGCCATTTTTAGTGCAATGTAGAGATTCACTTAATCCAGGGAAGAGATATGAAACTTGTTTTTCTTTTGCCATCTTACTCTGTGTGACCATAGAATCTTGTTAAGTCCTGGAAAATTTGAGGTGTGCTGTTTTGTTGAGTTTGGTGTTTACATTTGTTAAGTCAGTAGAAATAATCTTTTAAAATAGTAATTATAAATGTTCAGATTTTTAAAATTTTCTTGTGTGGGACTATCTTGATTAAAATCAGTACTGTGAGGAAAAAGAGCTTTCATTGAGTTTTAGGTAAGAAATTTAATTAAGCTTTAGAAAGATGCTTTTGTAGGTGTAACATCTGTAGTCATGTCAGGTATAATTGTATTAGCTACAGGCTATCAGAGACAACATGCTTGGAGTGACAGATGACCCTTGTGTTTCAGTATTTACTGAGGAACCAAGTCAATTTAGTCTAACAGGAGACCTACTATCCTTGTATTTTTAATGAGGAAAGAAGAAAATGCTTATTTCATATAATTTCCTTAGGGAAATTATTTGAAGCTTTCAGATTTTTAAAGAAGATAAAGTGTAATGAGTGGAATACTCATAAAACAATACTTCTACAGCACATTGTCAGTGTTGAAGAGGATAATGTCTAGAGTGCCTTCTTTGGTCATTCTGTTATAAATTAGCTAAAAGTAATACTCATTGATGATTACCTTTAAGTATTTATAACTCAGTGTTTTTCCTAAGTGATGGTGAAAACTTCACAGCTTTCAGGGTTACAAACAGCTTTTGTAGCACACACTCTGTAAGTTTCCCCACAACACCCTAGGTCTTTTTTTTTTTTTTTTTTTCAGTATCAGGGATTGAACTCAGGACCCTGTGTTGGCCAGGCAAGCACTTATTCTACTGAGCTATCTCCTTGGCCTTCCCTAGGTCTTTCATGGTGTCATATTGCTACCATTTTTATGAAGGAACAAGTTAAAAACTGTGACATTGTTAGTGACATATTTTAGTATTCCTTTCCCAAGCCTCTACTTAATTGAATACTTTATGTTTCCTTGGGTTAATTTTATTCTGTAAATTTTATGAGTTGTACAAGTATCCTGATTCCTCTTTTAAAACAAATATTCATTTACAAATAATCATTTTTGATGTGTAATTGTATCTTCATTTTTTTCCAGTAATTCCATGGGAAGCAAAGGGCTTTTTAACACTTCTTTCTTGCACAGTGAGAAAAAGCTCCACAAGAGCAGGAATCTTTGCTTTTTGTCCTAATGTCTGGCATAGTTAGATATGCAGTAAATATTAGAATAAAATTTTGTTGAATTAATAATATGCTATACGTTTGAAATATTTAAATCTTCAATAATTATGTTTGGATATAAGGACTTTAAAAATGTTTTAACTGTTGAGCTGCTGGTCATCATTATAGTATGTGAAGAGCACTGTAGATTAGGAAAGTATAGGAAGAATTACTATTAAGATAACAAACAGATTCTTATTAAACAGTAGCACATTAAATGTAAAGCTAGTTGAAATTTTA
Source organism: Ctenomys sociabilis (assembly GCA_004027165.1). NCBI lineage: Eukaryota > Metazoa > Chordata > Mammalia > Rodentia > Ctenomyidae > Ctenomys > Ctenomys sociabilis. Next base: position 7,016 of record PVKA01053573.1, on the reverse strand, counting down.
AAGTGTTTTAAAGACTATAGTTTTATTAGTTTAAAGTAATTGTTCTTAGAATTTGATTAATAAAGGACACATGCTTTAAAATAAGTAGGTAATGGTGTTTATCAGAGTATCAAAGCAATTAATTTTATCTTAAATTACAGTTAGTGTTTATACACAAAGTGCTAAGCTGTTATTTTCTTCAGTGAATATTTCTGCTGCTTATGTGCTGTCATTTATGAGACACATGACAGAGGAAGATCTAACAAAGGAAGATCTAATAGTGGACTTCATTTATAACAAAAACTAATTGCTTCAGCACTATACAGGATGTAAAGGAGAGATCAACATTGGAGATAATATATGATTGAGAAAATTGCTCAAAAGAAAAACGTCTCAGGGTAGAGATGTAAGAGGGAATGTAAAGATATTCCATGTATTCAGTAATATTTTTGAACACTTTGCTAGTGCTAAGGATGTAGCAGTGAAAAGGTAGCACAGGTGTTTTCTCCTGTAGTTTACACTGTAGGAAAGAAAACCTACATGCTGATAATATAATGTCAAACAGTGATAAAATTCTGTGAAGAGAATGCAGGAATTGGGAATAACTGGGAGAAGATTTGGATTATGTTAGAAAGAGCTGTTCGGACAAGCCTTGCATATACCTGCGATGTGATACCAGGCAGATTGCCACTAACCAGACATATAGGTGCATAAGACAATTTAGGTTGTGTGTGACACCAGCTTACATTAGAACAACCTTAGGTATTTTCTGCTGGAATTCTTAAGTAGCCTAACATAATAGCAGTCCAGTTCAGTTAGAAGATGTCATGTTGCACATTGGGCAACAGTGGGTGTCTGCCTATGGTAATAGTTTCACATCTTCATGAGCCAGCATCTGTTATAACTTTGTAGAGGTAGTGAGGATTCTAATTCAGAGATGCTCTATGGTGTCCCAATCAGGTCAGTATATTTCTCCAGTTAATATACAATCCCTTTGTTAGGGGTCATTTTATCACATGTAGTGTTGTCTAGGGCTCTTTAATTTGAAAAGGGCTTATTTTTATATGTAGGAAAATAGTTTCTTTTATCTATATTTTGTTGTGTATTACTCTTTAATTACTCCTCACTAAAGTTCATCAAGATAGATATGGTGGTGCATGCTTGTAATTCCAGAACTTGTAAGGCAAATGAAGGAGTGCTGTGAGTTTGAGACCAGCCTGGGTGATCTGATGACTTCTAAAGCAAACCTGAACTACACAGTAAGATTCTGTTCAAAAAAACCAAAAACAAGCCAACCAAACAAAATTCATCAGGTTGTATCAATTTTCAGGAATAAGAAGTTAGTGGGCAGGATTTAGGCATAAATGAATTCAGAACACTCGAAGGAAAAACAAACTACTAGGTGAACTCTGTTAGGGACTTGCATCTCAGACTGTGGTCCTTCCATCCTCAATGTCCTCACTGCCCAGCCATCCACAGCATCAGTTCTGCCTGGGAACTTAGTATTTCAAATTCTCAAGCTTACTGAGAGAGGAGCTCTAATCAGTAGGGCTCAGAAGTTTAGTTTAATGAGCCTTCCTAGGTGATTCTTAGGCAATTGATAAAGAGTACTAGACAGTACCAAGTGAAGTACCAAGCAAAGCCTATTCTTGGGGTGTTCACTGTTTGGAAGAGAGGCAGATATGACAACAGTACAAGTGTAAATAGGAATATATAGACATATTTTTTTCATTCACTATAATGGAAAAGCAAATTTAAGCCTGGAATTCTATAAGCAAAACTTGGAAGCAAGAGGAGAGAGGATTGTTCTGTGAGCACTGATCCTTATTAAGTTGTGTGCTTAATGTGTTTTAAGCATTGCACAGATTTATGGCTTAAATTGGCTTTGGTGTGTGAGTTAAGAACCTAATCTAGTTCTAGACAACTAACTTTTAGTAGGGTTTTAGAGCACAGTTGCTAAACATTCTTAATGGTTTCTGCCCCGCTCCACCCATTTAGGAATTTGCTACATAGCAAATTGGACTCATAGTGATCCTCCTGTTTTCAGCTTCTCCAGCACTGCAACTACAGGTATGCACCACAATGCCTGGACTCAGTCACCAGCTCAGCATGTCATGTGGAACTAGGGATCGAACCCTGGTCCTTCCTCTTGCAAAAGCAGGTGCTTAGTCTGCTGCGCTATATCCCTGGCTCTCCTAATGATTTGTTTGTTTCTTTTTTTTTTGGCGGGGGGGATCAGGGATTGAACTTAGATCCTTGCACTTGCCAGGCAAGTGCTTATTCTAATGAGCTATCTCTCTGGCCCTCCTAATGGATAACTTGATTTCTGTGGAGAGTTGTAGATTTTTACATTTGTAGAGTTTCATTTTAGAAGGCCATAATGTTTCAGTCCAACTTATTATTTAACATTAGTTTCATTTGATTATTTCACTGAGCCTTTTCCCCAGTCAAACTTTGTGTAGAATTACTTAAAAATTCAAATTAAGGGCAAATTATTTATTTTTATAGAGTTTACAAAGGGCAGTTTGTATAATTTGATTTTACAATACCACTGATGAGCTTAAATGATGTAGAACTTTTATATAATTCTGAGAGTACCTAAATAAATTGAAGTTTAACTCAGTTTAATAACAAGTGCTACACAACAAATTTACAAATGCAAATAAATTATAAAAAGTGTGTTTTGTCTACTAAAATGCACAGGTGTTTTATCTATTGAAGTTTAGAAATCACCCTTTTAGGGTGATAGCATGAGATACTATTGTGTCATGGCTGTGATCTGTTAATGTTAAAAAATATTGATGTTAATTAAACTAATGTTAATTATGATTGACCACTGCTAATATTTGTGATCTCAATGGCTTTTTCCCCAATCAAACTTTGTGTAGAATTACTTAAAAATTCAAAGTTGAACTCCACAGCTGCATGTACATTAGAGTATTTATTAAGTTACTACTTTAGATCGTTTGATGGTATTTTGGAAAAACAGCAGTTTTTACTTAATTCTTCTGTTGCATTCTGTATTAATTTTTTAGATCATTTCAGTTTATACTTTTTTTGTGTGAAACCAGTGATTGAACTCAGGCCCTTGCACTTGCCAGGGAAGTGCTTAGTCTACTGAGCCATCTCCCTGGCCCTATACTTTTGAAACAGTATAAAAAATAGTCTGAAGTTTTTAGATTTGGATTGTATTTTACTTACTCATCCTTTTCTGAATTAGGTCCTTACAAGTTGCCCTCTTTTCTGTCAGCTGCTCCGTTCCATTCATCACAATTTGTGTGTGTTTGTTTTACCCTTGTGATCATAGAAAGACTGTCTATCCATATAAGTGCACCTGTTGTTGTAAGAGTAAATCCAGTGTAGGGCAGAACAGTTGTGCTGAATCATCTCAGATGTCACAGGCAATCGGATGTGCTGATTTCCCTTGGGTTAATCTTTTACTCCAGGTTCAAAGGAAGGAAGGAGGTGGGATCATGTTCTGCCCCTAACTAGGGTACTCTCTATCTTGGTTGTGGTTGTCCAAGCTTTTGGTTTGTCCCAGCTGTCTTGAATGGTGAGAAACTGTCTTGGATTGCATATAAAGTATAAAATATATTTAATGTATGTAACAAAATTTGTTCTTTATGTTTTAATTTGTTAAATTATTTTATAAAATAGCACAAAGTTTAAGAATTAGATAATAGAACTTACTTGTCTGTTTCACTGTACTCTGTCCCAAAGACCAAGCAGCATTACCTGCTTAGTAGCAGCACAGACACCCACACATGTAGGTAGATTGACATACTGTTATAGATTGCTGCATGTTATTCCCCAAATTGTACAAGTGCAGGTAATGAATGATTTATGAGGATTTTGCTTTACCTATGTATGGCCAGCACAGGAGGGAAGAGTTAGTACTGTGCTGTGCTCTCCTTTGTGCTGTGTTCTGTTGTTGACAACAGACTATGGTAGAGCATTGTGTAGCTGAATCATGAAAAAATCCTTAAAAGTGTATGATCTTATGGGCTTTTCTTACTAGCTGCCCAGACAGGGCTTGTGTGGTAATTTCTTCAGTAGGAACATAGGCTTGATGTTTTTTTAGATAATGAATGAATAATTATAACAGGTATATGAGCCAATTTTCTCACACTATACTTTTTAACATTAACACCCACATTTCTTATCTTAAGCTGTAACTCTACATAAGAGAAGTTGAAAGAATTAGCACTGGTCTGTTTTGTAATAGTGTATTATTGGGAATTCCTTTCACTATGATGTTCATCTGTATAGCATGTCACATCTGCCTATAATAGTGATCTGGTGTGAAAAATTCATTCCTATAGTATTTGAGATTGGGTGAATTTCCCATTATAAACTTGCTCATCAATATAGGACTTTAATATATCTGTGTTTATTTACATAATACCTTTGAGTGGACACCCAAGGAACTGGACCTTTGTTGCCCCTAGGAAAAGAATACCTCATGTTGGAGGTCTGAGATGGGTGGTCCATTTTCTTTATTCTATTTGAATTTTGTTCTGTGTATGAATTACCCAGACAATAGCAGAGCTTAAAAAGCTACAAAGTAAAGAGTAGTAAAGGGAAAAACAAATGGAAAAGGTGGATATTCTGAATGTAATACTGGATAAATATGATCTACTGGGCTCTTTTTGAATTTCTTCTCATAATTGGTAAGCTCTTTTACTTGATTGATGGCTGAATTTGATTAGAATTCTTTTCTAGGTGGTACTTACAGTCATAGTAATATTTTATCTTTATGTTCCTGTTAATTTGAAATGATAAAAGAAAATATCCTGGTTTCTTTTTGAAGTGAAATCTGTTCTTGACTTGAAATGAAAGTTAGAAGTGATGCTTCATGAATAAAAGGACTGTGTGTGTGTATACTCTTCCACTGATGATAACTGAGATAAGATTATTTTTGAGTTATCTTATATAAATTTACTTTATGGGTTCTTCAAAAAATGTGCTTCAGTTTCTTCCCAGATTTTCATGTCCCAGTCTGGTTAAATTCATTTTTAGTGTTTCATTGTGAAAAGAATGGAACTTTTCAGATCTCTTTACATAACATAGTTCATGTTCAAGAGTTAGGATGTATCATTATATTTAAAAAATTTACAGGTTTCCTTTTTTTTTTTTTTTTTTTTTTTTTTACTCTAGCCGACCTCAGAAAGTGTGTTTGTGTCCATTTCTACCAGTGCACCCTTTGCACATCTCTACTCACTTGTATATAATTCAGCATCCAGCAGAGGTAAGATTTGGTAAACTGTACAATTTCAAATAAAACATAAGGCACAAGAAGAAACACACATAAAGATACTTATTCTTCCCAGCTCTTTAGTTTTCCTGAAAAAGGTAAGGCATATTTTACTCTTTAGGAAAAATTTTATGTATGATATGATAGGATAGAGTCATACTATTTAGAGACAGAGAATATTGAACCATTATTGAACAGTATAGGGATTTAGAATCCCCAAAATGTTAAATGAAGATGAATTTATTTTTAGTAAACAGCTAAGAAAAATCACAGCTTTCTAAAAGGTTAGTCATAGCTTGCATTTTTTATGTCTTTTCTTGTTAAAGTAAAAGTAACTTTGGCATTTTAGTCTTATAAGGTGATTATATAAGTACATTTTGGGTTTCTTTTAGAGAAACAGAACGGATATGTGTGTTTTGTGATATAATTTATACTTAAAGATATTTTAATGAATACTTTCCTATTCTGGTTAGAATTATATGTGTGCCATTGTGTGTTATAATTCATGAGTAACTAGTAATGAGAGGGGACAGAAGTCATAGTAAATTACATTTGATACAAAGATATTCAATGTATAGTGTAAGTGGATCTAATGTGTATTGGAACTAAAATTCAGTATTAGGCACTCTGAATACCTTAAATCCATTCTCCTTTAAAACTGTGTTTTATTTTATTGATGCAGTTTAGATAAATATGATAACATTGATCATACAAGGCCAGCCAGATAGCTCAGTGGACTAAAGCGCCTGCTTAGGTAGAGCGCATGGGCTGGGGTTCAGTCCCTGGTATGTCATACTGGCCCCCAGGTTGTGCTGAGACAGTGATTGAGACTGGGTATTGTGGTGTGTGCCTGTAATCCCAGCCCTCGGGAGGCTGAAAACAGGAGAATCATTCTGAGTCCGATCTATGTAGTGAGACACTATAGACCCTGTACTAAATACATTAAAAAAATTCATCATATGGAATTTGTACTGTATATATCTTTCTTTCAGTTTTTTATTTTTAAAGAACACAAAATAGTGATATAAAAAAACAGAAAGGTACAAGATTTGACTAAACGACGTAATAGGAATTCAACAATGATTGTTCTACATGATTACATGATGCATCTTCACATTAGTTGTTCAGATTACCAGATATAAACAGGTAAGATTTGTTTAAAGAAAAACAAAATAATAACAAAGAAATTATAAGAAATTTGGGATAGGGTACAGTGAAACAGACAAGTAAGTTCTATTATCAGGTTGAGGTAAAGACCATCTGTTCCTGGGCCTGAAAGATAGTTCAGTAGAGTAAGTGCTTGCCTGGCAAGCGTAAGGGCCTGAGTTCAATCCCTGTTCCATAAATAAATAAATAAATGAATAAGACCATCTGTTCCTATTTTCTGTAGTGTTTTTGTCATGAATGAATGTTGGACTTTGTCAAAACCTTTTTCTGCATCTATTGAGATGATCGTGTTATTTTTCTCTACGACTCTATTGATGTGGTATTACATTTATGGATTTGTGTTTATTAAACAATACCTGCATTCCTGGAATGGGTAGTCATGATGTATAATGTTCTTGATGATTTGTTACATTGTATTTGCCAGTATTTTATTGAGGGTATTTGGACATATGTTGCTTAGGGAGATTGGCCTTTGGTTCTCTCTTTTGATTGGATCTTTATGTGATTTTGGCATCAGAGTAATACTTGCCTCCCTCAATAAATTTGGGAGATTTGCTTCCCTTTCAGTTTCCTTGAAGAGTTTGAGAGTTGGCATTTGTTCCTCCCTAACTTTCTT
>PVKA01053572.1:0-11170 GCA_004027165.1 Ctenomys sociabilis | reverse complement strand
TGTGTATATATATATATATATATATATATATATATATATATATATATTTTTTTTTTTTTTTTTTGTATTTTTAGGAAAGGCTTTATAGGGTGCTCAGGGTCTCACTGCTAGATTGGACTCATAGTGATTCACCTGTTTATAGCCTCCAAAGTGCTGGGATTACAGACACATGCCATCACACCCAGTCTCAATCACGATCTCAGCATGCCCCAGGGAAGGACAGAATCAGCACAGCAGGCCTGGGGATTGAACCCCGAGCCTCTGCACCTGTTTGCAGTCACTAATCCACTGAGCCTGAGCTATTTGTGCAGACATATAATGTGTGTGTGTGTGTGTGTGTGTGTGTGTGTGTGTGTTGTGATACAATACCTTTCAATTACATACAGCGGGTACTTTTTGCATGGTATTACATTGCTAGATATATTTGTAATTCATTATTTAAGCTATGTTGAATAAATATCATTATAGGAAATCAGTTCTGTAATGATGGCCATTTGGATTGCTTCTTACATTTTGCACTTTTAAACAATGTCACAATTGGCATCCTCAGATATGGCTCCTTATATCGTAAGGGAGAGGTTTTCTATGCTATTGCCCTAGAAGCAGAATCCGTGACTAGTCATGATTTTATATTTCTTTTTTACCTTACCAAATTGCACTGAAAAGTACTTACACAATTTGCACTGGTATGTGCAACTATTAATTCCAACTCTATGGTTTTAGACATTTTAAAAATTACCTTTTTATTGTAATAATTTTTAAAACATAAAATGCTAGGCTGGGGAGCTAACTGTGTCATCTAAGTGCCTGCCTTAGTACAAGGACCTGGGTTCAAACCCCGGTACTGTATGCCATGCTAGCCCCATGCCAAGTGAGCCACAGACACTGGGCGTGGTGTGCACACCTGTAATCTCAGCACTGGGGAGGCTGAGACAGACTGATCATTATGAGTCTGAGCTGCATACTGAGACCCTGTACCAAATAATAAACTAAAAGAAAACATAAAATGCCTTCAACCTGATTCATTAAAATCTCCTATCAGTCTTGTATCTAATGGTGTTAATAGTCAAATGTTCATAAGGCAGGTCAATTATTTTATTATAAGACTGAAAAATGGTAGTACAACTGTTATTTGTTCTATACTTGTTGTTTCTTTTCTAAACAACTTTACCCTATCAGCTATTTGATTCATTTGAGATAGAGGTCCAAAGAATAGAAAACAAAAACAGGAACAAAATGCAAGCCAAACAGGTAATGATTTCCGTGTTCAGAATAAACTGGTTCTCTAATAGTGAGTGGCTTTCTATTGTCATTTTTCTTCCTTTGATTTTCCAGTTCTATGGTCCTATTTCATGGCATGCATAGCAATATTTTATATTTTATTTAAATCCATAAAATCAGATTATGTACAGACCCTAGACCTTGGTTTCTCCCCCAGAGTTGCTGTATCACTTTCCCTGGTAGATGGAGGGGACTGTTTATCTGAATCTGATCAGTGACAGCTCAGTGAGTTTTTATTCAGTGTTGGTCACAATCTGTCTCCTTCCCAGCTTATCGCTTCAGGACTTTTAGTAGAATTCTGGTTGCAGCCTAGTCTAGTGAACTTCATCTCTTGAGTTTTAACTCCTCCTTCTGCTTTCAAAACTTTCAATCTAGATATTTGGCCTCCTGCCATACACAACTTCAGAATTAGGCAAATGTCTCGGCAGACAAACTTGACCATGTTCTTCCGTGCCTTTGAGGCCTTCATTTTTGCTCTCTTCCTTCACATGACTACTGGAAGAGCCTTGTAGCTCTCCTCAGGGGGGCTGTCTTGTCTGACAGTGCAGCACTTCAGGGAATTCTGAACTGAATGTTCAGGGCTCCGAGAAAGTTCATCTTTTTATCTTTCTGACCTACCCAACTGTTGACACCAGCAAATGTTTTAAGGTGATGCTAAACCTGTGTGAAATCCTCTCTGGCATTTCATCTTACCACCCACTTCCATGTGACTCCACGGAGTACTTCTTTCTTCTCTCCCCACCACTCACTGCCTGGGACTTGCCTGGAGACTCCACCTCCTGTCAGTGCCCTAAACTGGCAAATGCCCCTCTGGCAGGCTGGTGTAGGCCAATGCTCATTCCTTGCCTCACCTCTCTTTGATGTTTTATTCTTCTGAATCTCATCATCTCAGTGCCTTCCTGATACTGTGGACAAATCATTTGTTTCCATTATTCTGTCTTTGGAGCTCTTCTGCTGTACAGTCTATTCCATTCTGCCAGGTATTAAGTCTCATCAGAGTTCTTAATTGTTGTTTTAAATCTTCTTTTAAAACTTATTTAATATTACATATTAAATTTTTAGTTTTCAACAAATTAGTACCTATAAAATGGCATCTTGTTGTTTTTCCTATTTCTGTTTGTTGGTCATGTTTCGATTCCTTACTCTTCAAAGGGTCCATATGCATTTTATTCACCCTTCTAACATATTTATCAAGACCCCATAACACTGAGCACATCAAGACTCCCTATACTTTGTCTGTGACTCCTCTTACTGTCTACTTATTTATTTATTTAATATAGAGTCTCACTATGCAGTTCAAATGGACTCAAAGTGACCCTTCCTACCAGGTAGGAGCTTAGAACACTGAGCTCTCTCTCCAGCATCTTACCACTTTTTATTATCTGTTATCGTTAAGTCTAATCTCTTACGCACGGTAGGGAATAGTCTTTGGAAGTCAAGATCTATGCCAGACTTACCCCGGTGTACAAACTTACTCCTCTTTTACATATCTGATATCTTCAAATAATCAAGGAAATAGTATAATTTTTCAGGCAAACCAACTGCTTGCAAAAGTGGAAAAAAGATGGTAATGCTCTTAATTATGTCACGAAAAAGACAGAAGCAGTGCATGAGCTTGAACTGTCCTTGGCATATAAAGACATATGACCATTTCAAAATGCACTATAAATGTTGAATACATGTTTGAGTATATCACAACAGAACAGAGAAATATTCCTTTTTGCTGTTATTCTTTTTGAGATCTTCCTATGTAGCCAAGAATGGCCTTGAATTCCATTGTATAGTCCAGGCTGTCCTAAAACTCAAATCCTATGAGAAATAATCCTAATATTAAAAAGAGCCATAAACTTACTTTTTAAGAAGAATATAAGTATTTATTACTTCTAAATATTAAAAGAAGCAAGAATTGTCGTGACCAAAAAATCTGTCATTGCCTATAACTTAAGATGAAGATTCCCAGTTTTTTTTAAACCTCAACTGCTCTCATAGCATATAGGAGCTATGAAATATTTTTGCTTAAAAATAAATAAAGTATATGAATAGTTGTTAAACTATATGATCAACTAACAAAGAAAACTGACAAAATAGAATGTGACAACTTATGCTAATTGAATAATTACTCAGTTCTTAATGGTATTATTTAAGAATTTTTAATATACTTAGCTTTTGTGCCACATACACTTTATATGTACGATAAAGATGTTTGTTTTCACCTATAGGAATTTTTGCTAATGGCAAAGTAAAAGGCCAACATCTGAAAGAAAAGCATCTCAAGTTCTATAAAACCCCACTGTGTTTTCAGATAGATTTTAGGTGACAAACTGCAAAGGTGAAACATTTGTTATTTTACTCTAACTTATCACAGAAAGGGAGAGAAGATGAAAGCAAGTCACCAAAAGCTAAAATCTTCACCTCTACAGATTTAGAATAAAGAAGAGAGATATCATTGCTTAAGTAAGAGATTTACAAATTAAGGATATAAAGATAACTAAAAAGTACTTAGTCATTTAAAACTGCCGTTTTTGAGATTTCTTAAATTATTAGCAGGACTTAATGTTAGATACATATTTCCACTAGAGTTTGTTTTATGCTATTATTTTTCTTTTTGCAGAAGTATCAGTAGTCTTATGTCCTCCCTATTACACCTGCAGAGGAAGAGAGCAGGCCATGTTGTACAATGTCTGCCACAGTATTACAAGTTATCAAGATGCTAATAGAAATCATACTCACATCACAGCCTTTGGGAAAGTCAAAGAATATAGAATAAAATGCCATAAAAGGATTTCTACTTTCAGAAGAGATTTAACACTGTGGGGTATATGAGCTCTCACAGAAAATGAGAAAAGTAAGAGAAAATATTTTCAAAAGCCACTTGAGATATTAGGATGTTGTCATGACAACCAGAATCCAAGGGATCAATAAATCATGGGGAGAGAACTTCAAAGAGGTAATCTTTCTTCACCTGTATATTTGATGATTCTTTTTTCTTTAGTACTGGGGATTGAACTCAGGAACCTGCACTTGCCAGGAAAGCATTTATCCTACTGAGATATCTCCCTGGGCTCTTGGTGATTCTTTATACAGGACAAGCTGAAAATCCAGGCAGAAAATTTTAACAGGGAAATAAATAAGAAAACTTTTAGTAAATTCACATGACTATAGACACAAATTTTGAGATCAAGTCTTCCAGTTTAGCTAGGGCTTAGGGGGAGAAAGAAGATAGGAAGGAATATAGGACCAATTCTTGATAGTCCCCTTTAGAAATATTTGAAAATTTTAAGCTGCACAAATCAAAGAACACAAAGTGAAGTGGGAGGTTAATGAAAATAAAAGGAACATTTTTAAAAGTCTCAAAGTGCTAAGCAACTGAAAATAAAAATTAAGATATTTAGACATAAGGGGTCTAAGTGACCCATGTTTTAAACAAGACCCTTGGGTAGCTCTTCCCTGGGAGCTGGATATACCAAGTGAAGTAGGACAAGTTTTATATGACTAACAATTTGTTCAGTCACAATAGCTTTGCAACATTAAGGAAAAATGTCTGAGAATATATAAGCACTGGCCCCAGCTGATGGTGCTTCAGTTTAAAGTATTTCAGCTTTACAAGGATAAAAAAGTGATTTAGGAAAAGCTGTTACTTGAGGTTTTGCTTGCATATATTGTCATATACAATGGCCAAAAAGAGCAATACTCAGTTGCAGCTCTCAGTCCTCCACACAATTTGAAAATCAAGTGACACTTCAGTGCACTGTGCCTCCAACATTTTTTGGATTTGTATTTTTGCATCCCTGTGTCCATAAAACTTCATCTCTCTGTGCAATGAGATATTCCATATGTCACTTTAAGTAGGCTTTGCATTAATTGATTTTCCCATCTGAAGACTAATGACAGTTTTCTCACCATGTGTAAAGATATGTTGGGGTAAGGTATGAGCCTTGGTAGACACTTTTAATGTAGGATATTTTCAAGTTATGATGGGCTTATTAGAGTATAACCATCATAATAAAAGGAGTATTCATTGTGCAAAATAATAATACAAATGTAATAATGTCATATGACTGTCCTGCTACAGTGTTGTATATGGTTAGATTTCCAAATTTCTGTGTAAAAATGTGTAATTGTTTATTTTTATTTTTTATTTATTTTTTTCACATTCTATAGGGATTTAAAGTTTAGCACATCAATGATTCTTGGGAAATATCTATTCCATGCTATGTCTCAGGCATTTGATATTCAGACAGATAATGATGTTAAGCCCAACTGCCTATACTATAGGATAATAATATCATTAAGCTTCCCTTGGAGGGTTAACAACTTAAGCTTACAAACCAAAAAAATAGAGAAAAAGAAGGGCTCATGACATAAGAGAACCTATACTGTAACACCCTGTAACTCAGTTGTGTCCCAAATTTTCTGATCAAGGAGATTATGGAGCCACACAGGAAAGGGACCCAGATGTAAGTAGGCAGAGAATTAAAGTAACAACAAAAAAAGCACAAAAGTTAACACACCATAAATGCTACTAATGTGTCTTACAATTCTTGTCTTGTTTGAAAAGTAATAAAACTTTACTTGAGTTCATAAAGGGTTAAAGAATACTGTTGTGTAATTTTGACAATAATCATCATAATAAAAGTTTAGGACTAAAAATAGGAAATAAATGAATATTAAAATGCTATATTGGTGAAAAGAAAAGGAAAAAGACAAATATGAAGTATAAGCCAATGAAATGTAGAATTTTAGTGAATATAAAAATAATTATGGTAGTACTTATATCCAACATAAATGAACTAAATATTCTAATGAAAAGGCAGACATTGTTTGATTTATAACAAAATCAAACAGTGTGAGATTTATGGGAGATAAAATAAGGACAAAAAACACTGAAAATCAAGTGACAGAAAATGGTGAAGACACTAAGAAAAATGTAAGGTTTTTTGTTATAACAAAATCACATGAAATGAATTCTATGGCTAGTATACTATGCAGGAGAAAAATAAAAGGGAGTTCATTTAGAAATTAAAATCTCAGTAGTTATTGTGAAATGCATTAATATTTCAATCTATTTTTCCATATTAACCCAATAAAGAAAATATCCAGTGTCTACTATGTCAAATTATTGCAAAAACGTGAACTCAAAATGTATCATAGTACTAAATATGATAATCATTATCATACAGCTCTCAGAAAAATGGAGCAATATATTTGTCACTGGAGAGGGAACACGAAAGTGTTTTTAAGACTGAGCACAAAAAGAAATGACCGTACAAGGAATGCTAATAAATTCAATTACCTCAAAATTAGAAACTCCCTCTCATTAAAAGTTACCAGTAAGAAAATGAAAAATAAAATGGTGTTGACCAAAGTATTCTTAATACTTGTATCTAATAAATAGTCATATCAGATTATAAAGTAAATAACAAAAATGAATGACAATAAGAATGAATAAGGATTCAGGTGGGCACTTGATAACATAAACGGCCAATAAGAACATGAAGAGCCCTCAAGTTCATTAGTTTTAAAGAAAGTCCAAACTCAAAGAATAATTAAATATCTCTATACACTCATTAGAATGGCTGAATGTAAAAGACTACCAATATGCAATGGGTCTCATGCATTTTACATAAAATATAAAAGGCCAAAACTAGTGTGGAAATCTATTTGGTAGTTTCTTGTAAGTTACATATATACCTGCTTGATTAGCCAGCAATTTCACTCATAGGGATGTTCTATGTGAAACAAAAACAGGTCTTTAAGAACTCTCATATTTATGCTGACTATAGCTTTATTTATCACAGTGAGTTAGAAACAACTCATAGATTATCAAAAGGAGAGCACTTATTCACTTAGCAAATAAAGGAGATCAGATTCAGTAGGACATCTGTTCACAAAGTGAAGGCCCAGGCATCAAACTCCTGACCCCTGTGCCTGCTTGCATGTGCTTTAATCCACTGAGCCATTTGGCCAGCCCTTGTTCTATGATTCTGGACAAGATATCCCCCTTTCTGTTTATGAGGGAATGATTGACTGCAGTCATCACTCTGTGTGCACTTTGCAAACAAAAACAAAAGTTTGCTAAAAGTTTCTGTTCGCAAACCAAATTGTTGTAAAACAAAAGCATTCATGAACTGAGGTTCCCCTGTACTGATGTCTGTCAGAGCACAGATGAAACTCATGCTGCTGAAAATAACAGATATATGACAGAATGTCTAGCATATTATTTCACGTTTATGAAGCTAAAGAGTGGGAAAGATTGATAAATGTGGTAGAAACCAGAGCAATGATTCTTTGTTTCTCTCTAGTTGGGGAGCAAAGTAAGTTAGAAAGGGACACCAGATACCAACTTTGGGGTAATGACAGTGACCACAATCTTGATCATATGTTGGTTATCTCAATATGTTACATATCAATGCGAAATATGTCAAACTACCATTAGCACCTATGCAAATTTATTGTGAACTTTTGCTTCAATAAAAAGGACACTAAAGGAACAAAATTGGAAAGAAAGTGTGAATATTCAAGCTAACCACAGTTACAATCGATAAATATTTGGAATCCCTGAAGAAGGAACAAATGCTGTAACTCAACAAAATTTTCCTAAAACTAAAAAACTCATAATCATGTCTCCTGGTTACTTTCTTCATTGTTGACTCAAAATACCTAATACCCACAAGTTAAAGGAAAAAGGGTTTATTTCAGCTCACAGTTAGTTGAGGTTTCAGTTCTTTGTCAGCTGGCTCTGAGGCAGGACAGCACAGTAGAGTGGCATTCCAGAGGAGAAGCAGTCCACGGTGTGCAGGCAAAGGGCAGGGAGCAGAAAGCAGCAATTATGCAGCCTGCTTTTCCCTTCTGTGCCATCCAGACTCTCAGCTTTCTAGGTGGTGCCACCTAGAACTATGCTAATTCCAATCAGTGGCCTAATCTAGTACCACACACCCTTAGTCTCAGTGTCATACATCCTAGATCCAGTCTTCTCCAAAAGTCTCACCTATGATCATGTGAATTCTTAGGGGAACATCTAGATAGAAGGCAGCATATTCAGCTCAGCCCTGACCTCCAAAACTCTCACACACACCTCTGCACAAAAGACATCTAACCCATTGTTCCTAAGAGTTGTCAAGGTCCTAAGAGTTTCAGCCTTGTTGAAGAACCATCTAGAGACCCTGTGCAAATGAAAACAAAGTTAAACACTTCCAACACTCAATGACACAAGATAAACCTTCCCATCCAAAAGGTACAGATGAGGATAGAAAAGGAAAAGACAAGATCAAGTTCAAAGTGCAGTAAGGCAAACATTAAGTTCCAGAGTAATCTGTGGCAAGATGTGAACTTGAAAGGGCTTGAGTTATCTTCTTAGTGGTTATCCATATTTCAAGATACAGACAGGATATCCTGTCCAAACACTATTAATACAAATCTTAATGTACAAGGTATTAATTATTGAAACTGTCCTATTAATCAGCTTTGAAACTGTCTTATTGTTATTTGTTTCTCAATAAAATAAAATATAACATAAAGGAGACTTAAAAAGAAAGGGTTTGAGTGAGTCTGTCTCCATGGTACTGTCAGTGGTTTCAGTTGCCATGGCTTCTCTCATGTTCTGGCTTTGCTAATTCCTTGCAGCTTTCCTCAGATGACCCTGCTCCTGGCTTACCCAACCTTCTGGGATCTGTACAGCACCTTCAGTTTCACACATTGCCCTCCCAGGCCTTCTTCTGCAATCTTGGTGATAACCTTCTGTTCTCGCAACTCTCATATCTGCCTGCACCTAAAACCAGCATCACACCAGCGCCACCAAATCGGAAACATAAACTGAACTCATTGCAAAGTATGTTGCCTCATTTCTTAATGGCTTTCCATAGTGTCAAAAATAGAATCCAGTCTCTTAAAGGCTTCCATGCAGCCTTGCATGATCTGATTCTAGCAGATCCATGCAATCTCATTCCATTATGCTTTCTTTCCTCTACTCTCTCCCTAGGCACCTTAGAATTGTCCCAATCCTTTGTACCATGAGAATTTCTTTTCGTGCTTGGAGTCTTTTCATTCTAACTCCATGATAGATCTGTGTTCTTATCGTTAAAGCTTTCCTTCCTCAGGAACTTCAATTTAGACAGTAATTCCTGGAAACATTTCCAGGATTCTTGGTCCAGATTTTTGATGACATTCACATAATATCTTGTGTTTCACACTTACTGAACGTGTAATTAATCCTTTAATGTGCAGGCTGGATTTCAATTGCAACAAATGCAGGAGCTGGATCTGCTTTGTTCACTATTATATTCCCTGTACTTATGCTAGTGACATATATTTGGTGCTTGAAAATAATTTTTTTGAGTGACCTATTTTTCTTCTGGGTCATAAAACATGTGACTCAGGTCTTGAAACCATTTTAAACATCAGGGAAAAAGTGGTAGAATACTAGGGTCAGCTCTGAATTTATTTCTGGTTTATGCATTTGTCACTAAACAAATATTCCTCATAGAAAAATACAGCCAAACCTGCTGCTAGCTTGGACTTCATTTGTCCTTTGAATGTTCATGTATTGGGGGCTGAGTCCCTATGGTGGCAACATTAAGAGATGCTAGAACCTTTAAGGAGTCAGACCAATGAAGAGGTCCTTAGGAATGGCCCTAGACTACAGAAGTGAGTTAACTCATGTCAGTGTATGTTGTCACAAGCCAATCTACCCCATGCTCATGGCCTCTTCTACACACAGCTACTTCTTTTTCCATTTCTCTGGTAAGTTGTAATACAGCTAAATGGGCCTTAAGGAGATGTGAGAACAAATAGGGCCACCCAGGCTTAGACTATTGGCTTTCTGAACTGTGAGCTAAGTAAATATTTTTCTTTATATGGATTCAGGTTTAAGTATTTTGTTATGGGAACAATGAATTGTCTAAAATACCTATTGCAAAATATTTTTTTCACTGCCTAATACTCTGTTTTCTTTCTTGACTCTGTATCTTCCTACACAGTGCTTTGTTAAGAATATTCCCCCTTAAGCCATCTCTCCTACTGACTCCCTCTTTGGACTAATTGCCCAAAACCGTCATCCAGACTTTCTCTCATCATTCCTTCCAAGATTTTATTTATTTTTATTTTTATTTTATTATTATTATTTTTATTGAAGAACAAATAGCAATGAGACAGTTTCAAGACAAATTAACAGGACAGATATGACAAATCAATACACTGCAAAATGTTCTTGTAATGTTTCAGTGTTGTACAAGGTGCATACATGATATTATACTTACAGGCATTATTATAGCAGATGTCTCTAATCAGTGAATGAAGAGAGGGCAGCTATATACCTATCCTATTTCTCTACAGCTGATTTATATCACAGATTCGATAATTAACACCCTGTACCTTGTTATCTCCCCAGTGTCTGTCCATATTACTAGAAGCCAACATAATAATTGTCCAACCACTATTAGTGCAAATCTTGCTTCTCACAGAATTATGCAGAAGCATTTCATATTTATCCTAACTGTACTGTTTATACATACACATTATGATTCTTCCTTTGTATTTTCCTCCCTTTTTTTTTTTTTTTTTTTTTTTTTTTTTTTTTTTTTTTTTTTTTTTTTTTTTTTTTTTGTCTAGACCTGTCAAAGATGAGCACTCCATTGTCATTAAACCAATTTAGGTGCCTGAACTCGGTGACACAATCCAACACAGTACAGAATTTCACAATAATAGTGAGTTATCTAAAGAAGTTGTCGACCGTAGCCATTTACAGCTCAACTTATTATTATGGCCCCACATTATATACCTCATTTTCATACTTTTCTGCTGGATGGTTAAGACCAAGATAGATCAAGACCTATATACCAAAAGATGTAGCTTTTGTTTTTGATGAGGTCAGTGAAGTCCCCTCAGGGTTTAT
>PVKA01053571.1:0-11173 GCA_004027165.1 Ctenomys sociabilis | reverse complement strand
TAATCAGCTTTTCTTCTGGATGGTTAACAACCTAAGATCACAAGTCAGAGTTGGAGAAATAGAAGAGCCACAAGGCCAGCCAACATTTTGGCCCTAGCCTTTCAAGGTCAGCGAAGACTCAGGACATAGGAGAACCTGTACTGCAACATCATGAAACTCAGGTGAGCTCCAAATTTTCTGAACAAGGAGATTATGGAGCGACAGAGGAAAGAGATTGAAGTTCTAAAGTGTGCCTGGGGAGAGTTACATGAAGAGAAAACTTTCTCTCAAGCTCTCACAGACAGCAATCTGGTCAAGCATTGGCCGTGACTCACCCACATGGATGACACAGACAATGGAACTACAGAATAATGTATAGGACTACAAGATAAACCCTGAGAGGACTTCAATGACCACATAGGAAATATAAAGTTCTTGTGTTGGTATATAAGTCTTGATCTACCTAGGTCTTAACCATCCAGCAGAAAAGTATATAAATGAAGTATACATCATGAGCCCATAATATTAAGCTGAGCTGTAAATGGATATGGTCTACAATTTCTTTGAATAACTCACTATGGTTGCAGAATGCTGGACTGTGTTGGATTGTGGTGTCGAGTTCAAGCACCTAAGTTAGTTGAATGTCAATGGAGTGCCCACTTTTGACAAAGGAAGGGCTGTAGAAAGAAAAAATCATGATGTGTGTGTATAGGCAGTACAGTTGGGATAGATAATGCTGTGCTTCTACATAATTCTATGATAGGCAAGATCTGCACTAATGGTGGTTGGACAGGATATTATGTCAGTTTTTAGTACTATGGTCATCGACTCGGTAAATATTTATTGAATTTTTGATATAATTCAGGTATAAAAAAATAAGATAAGTAAGCAACTACACTCTTAATTCACTGATAAGTGATATCTGCTAAAATAATATCTGTAAATATAATATCATGTATGCACCTTGTACAATACCAAAACGTTATGAAAACAGTTTGCAATGTATTAATTCATCGAATGTGTATGGTTAAGGTGTCTTGAAACTGTCTGATTGACATTTGTATTTTAATAAAATAAAAATAAATGAAAAAAAAATAAAAAAATAAGGACAGATCTTTCAGACTCACCCAAGGAACAGGACCAGCAGAGGAACAGCCGAGGGAACGAGGAGGGAGGCCATTGTGCATGAAATGCACAGCACATGCACTGGAGGGGAGCAGAGGTGAGAGAACACAGCAAGTGGGGGTGCTGTGGGACACAGCTATGGAGTTTGGAGTTTCCTGCCAGGCAGTTGGGATCTCACCTGCAGGAGTTCTAAGACCTGACTCGGGTTTTAAATAGATAACTGACAAATATGGAGGAAAGTATGAGAGAGGAGTCAGGGCTTGATAGGAGGCAACTGTGCCCATGCCTGGGGTCCTATGCGACCTTTGCATGGCTTCATTCACCAGCACAGTAAGATTTCTCCTAATGGAACTGAAATAGCTGGTGGCTTCTGGACAACTGACATGGACCCCCACATTCTTGTGCCGCAAAAGCCAGGATTTCTCCACCTGCGCTCCTGTTCTCAGGCCAAACCTCTACTGTGGGCCTTCAGCAGAGCTTCTCTCCGAAGTGCGGAGGGCAGGGCCTAGGGCTGCTGGGAAAGGGCTAGGTAAGGTCCAGGGCACACCTGGCCTCCGCAGCACCTGCCTTCTGGTGGTGGGTACTTCCTAGATTAACTGCTTTAGGCTTGGGGCTTGAATTATGTTCTAAGTCATGTAGATGTGGGCAAATGCTAAAAAGAACTGTGTATTATCTCAACTTTTATATCTCTTTAGTAGTACTGGAATCTTAAAATTCTAAAGGGAGAAGGCAAAAATTTAGTGGAAATCAGCTTCTGGTAACTACAACTACTCTAAGATCCTGTTCATTGCCTGCCCATTAATTTGAACAGTTGAAGAAATGGGAAGGAAAATTTTGGATTTTGATCCCTATATGTTTTTAATGCACAAAGCAACAGACTTTGATATTAGACTTTAATTGTTTTCAGAACTAACAATAACTGTGGACATTAATTCCCATAGCAATTTGGTATTTAATATTTCCTAGGGAAATTACTAAAAAGAGAATGTCTTGTTTTCTTTCTTGAGTATTTCAAATTTGCACCTTTTAAAAAGTTTTACTTTCTATTAGTACATGTTTGTAATACATAATGATAACATTCACTGTTGGGAGTTGGTACACGGACATAAACACAGTTCTCTTTATGTCTCTTTCTCCCTTGGTTTCTTTCATGAATCTTTTTTTCTTCCCAGTACAGGAATACTACTGATAAGTGATATCTCCAACATTTTTTATTTTAATATTGGGTTTCACTAAGTGGCCCAGGTTGTCCTCAGACTTGCTATTCTTCCTGCCTCAGCCTCCAGTATAGTTGGAATTATAAGCATGTGCTACTGGGCCCGGCATCTTTGCCACTTTTCTGATCTTACTGTAGAATTCTGATAGGATTTTCTGAACAACCTGCTGGAGCATTCTTTGGTAAGGGAAACAGCAAACAGGTATGGGGCTGAACTCTGATTCATTTCAGAACTTTCTAGACTAAAACTTGTGCTAGTGTCCCTGGTCTCAGGGAGAGGATTCAAGCATCACAGTTTAGAACCTGCTCCATCAATATAGGTATTTTCACATTTGTGGTACTTTTATATCACTGGGACAAAATAACTGAGATGACCAATTTAAAGGAAAAGGTTAATTTTGGCTCTTGTTTTCCTAAGTTTGAATCCAAAGTCACCTGGCCTGGCTGGTGTGAGCCTTCAGTAAAGGAAAACCTGTTAAGGCATATGTCAGAGAGGAACCTGCTCCCCACATGGTGGCAGGAAGTAAAGACAGAGAAGGGGTTGGGATCCCAATATCCCCTCTCCAAGGCCACAGCCCCAGAGACTTAACTTCCGTCCACTAGGCCCCACCTCCTACTCATGTCACAGGATGGCCACTGAGCCTCTGACACGTGAGCCTTTGGGGGACATTCAGGATCTCAGCTACAATGGGATTTCTGAAAAGTCAAGGTATACTTTCCTGTGCTTGGAGAAATATATGGAATAAAGTAGGCTTACACTAACATTTATTTAACGAACAACTGAGGGAAGGAAGGAAAAGAGAAAGGAAAACAAACCTAGCAGTACTACCTCACAGGAATCCAATACCTACATGGAATTTTGATCTTTGACCCAAAGACTGCCAGTCCCTCCTCCTAGTGGTTGACCACAGATTACATGGTTAGACCCGGTGGGTTAAGACAGAAGGTCTCAGTATAATCCATACCAGTCCCTAGGGAATGTTTTACACAAGTGTAGGATTCTTTGGGTCCATACTGAAATTAAAACAATACTGGGGGGGGGTGATATAAATCTAGCATTTCCTGTTTAGAAACCAAATTGCTGAATCTCACAAAACAATTATTATATAACATTTTGATATTAGATGGGAGAGGAAGCTTTATTGGCTATAAGTAGGGCACTTATTTGATGGAAGGGATTCTGGGAAATACTGGGAAGGATTCATCTCTTCTGCCTCCATATTTCTCAGCACAGGAAAGCAGACTCATACTTGTTGGTCCCTCTACACCACCTCATCACTCTTCAGCACAGGAGAGGGTGAACTATTAGGGAATTTGGTGTCATGAAGCTAGGCATAGGGTTGGCAAGATAGCTCAGTGGACTAAGTGCCTGCTTAGGCAAGTATAGGGACTAGGGTTTGATCCCCAGCACCACAGGCCACCCCAGCCCCAGCCCTGGGCACACTGAGCCTGTGACAGAGTCAGGGCATGGTGGTACACACCTGTAATCCCAGCTCAGGGAGGCTTGCAAACAGGAGGATCATTATGAGTCTGAGTTGCATAGTGAAACCCTGAACAAAATACATGAGAAGAAGAAGAGAAGGACAAAGAGGAGGAGTAGGAGGAGAAGCAGAAGCAGCAACAGCTAGGCATGACATCATGCAGCAGAGAGCCACTTCTTTTCCCCTTATTTTTTGTGGCCAGCATCCCTCAACAATCATAGTTACATGATGTTTCTTTCAATTTGTGGAAGGTGAAAAAGGAGGAAGCGTCCCATTCTTTTGAGCATCCCATCTTGGAAGCCCTTCCTGAGCCTCAAAATGAAACCACTGAGATCCTTCACCACTCTACTTTTCCAAATTGTTTATATTTGCCATTTTTATCATGTTGTATAATAACACACCTGCTGATGCTCCAGTCTCCTCTATAGGCTGAACGCTCCCTGGGAAGCTTTGCTAAAGCTTCCTTACGTCTCCACATGTCCAGTACCAGCTACAACAACTGCCAAGTAACTCTGTGAAATGGTTGTGATGTCGATTTCAATATCAACCACTCAATGAAATACACAGTTCATTATGTGTTATTTACTTACCAAGCCAATCCCTTCGACATTAACAATGATGGAAACCTGAATGAACAATGGCCTTGGCATGACACGCCTTGCATATCTACTTATAGTATGGAATTAATCTAGCTTTTCTAAAAAGCAATTTTATTGTAATGTCTTAGAAGCAATTTAAAAAGGAGCCAACATTCCATTCATCACAGAGATTCAGTGATAAGAGCCCCTCCAAGCTTCCCATGCCAAGAGCCGCTATTTGGTCAGCTAGTTAGCAGAAGTAGGAAGGGCTGCCAGCTGAGGGAAATTGCTCTCCCAAGAGGGAAAACAAGAGTCAATCTAAACAGAACTTTTTAGGGGCAAAATAGTGTTTAACTTTGAAGCTATAAATGAACTACTTGTTTTTGTTTTTCACCATTTTTGTCCTAAACGATTTGAGGAAGTGCAGATGATTACAAGCTGGCATACAACGTTATCAAATCACAATCCTAGAAATAGATCTTGAGAATACATTCAATCAACTCTCCTTAAAAAAATCATATGCAGTTCTTTTCAGTAGTTTAAGAGGCATTCCATAGCCCCTCTGCCTATTTGGATTTACTTGGAGGAGGAAAAAAGTGAAATAATTTTGTTAACAAATTACATCAGACACAATGCTAAACACTCTAAAATACATTTTTAAGTATTCTCAAAAAAGTCTTGCATGAAAGTTCTATTCTGTAGATGAAATGATGAAGCATCAGGAGGACCAAGGAATCTGGTAACAACAGGATCCGTCCTCATACTATCTCTAGAGTTTATTACCTCTCCGTAAAACCAAGGGAGCTCTTGGGTCTTAAAAATCAGCTTGGAGCTCTTCTGGCCATTTTGCTCTCATTTTAGGAAAGAAAACCTCAGTCTGAGTTTAAGTTCCTTGTTGTCTCCAGTCTCATGAATTTACTCTGCCTTGGCTTCTGACCCAATGTTTTATTAAAATGGCTGTCATCCCATGGAATGAATTTGTTGTTCACTTTAACCCTACTTGGCCTGTAATCTGTGATTTAATAGCACTGCCCACCATCCTTTGGGAAAAAAAAAGTTTCTGTCAACTTCAGTGATACTATAATAATGTAATAAACTATAAGTTAATAATTATTAATTATTGAATTAATTGAATTATTATAGTAATTTAGTAGATGAAATGATGAAACATCAGGGAGATCAAGGAATCTGGTAACAAAACAGGGTCCAAGTCTTTGTACTATTTTCTTATGAAAACTCACACTGGTTTTCACTACTCATCATTTCTTTTCTTGTGCCTTTTGTCCTCTCCAATTGCCTCTCCGGGGACTTTCCCGGAAGCTGAGAGTACATACCTATCTCTCCGCTGTCCAAGAAAGCTCTCTTTCTTCTCACCTAATTGCAGTTGCTGTCTTTCTAGTCACAGCGATGTGCATGTGATGTGCATGTCCCGTGAGAACTCTACCCCATTCTCTGGCCTGAGCAATCTCGTGTATCTGTTCTCCTGTCACTGAAACCAGGCCTGCTATGAGCGCTCATGTTTTCCTGGCATCCTAAACAGAATGCGTATCGCAAGAAAAATATATGCATATAATCAAGTGCTTAAATATCTATACCGCCTATGACTTTCCCTTCTCTTTTGAACCAGTGTCTTTAAAATCGAAGATCACCTATCTCTTATGCATTGCCCTCCTTTTGCCCTTTTCGTCTAGGCAGGATCTCTCCTGGCAGCTCTCCTAGAGCCTTCTCTCTCCCCTGGATGTGGACTCCACATCGCTCCCTGTTTGGATAAACCTTCAGCCACTCCCTACTTTCTGCTGCCTAAAATCTAAATTCATGATATTCTGTAACATGTTTTCACTATTTTAGGCAACATTAATTCTTAATCTATTAATATTTTGCTTCAGTAAGACCAGCTTCTTTATTCTTTAAAGAATATGTACAGTCTATGCCCTTTTTTATACTCATCTGGCCTCTAGCTCTCTCTTAACTTTAATAATTTTCCCTCACCCTGTGAAGTCTTTCTTGATAATACCAGGTTATCATTAACTTTCCTTCCCTTTAAATATGAATGATGCTTCAAGTTTTTAATCTAATGCATTAGTTAGCATTTAAATATTGATTATCCTGAACCATTCATACTCGATTTGCATGTGTCTTTCCTTAATTTTCCAATCAGATTTAAATTTCCCATGGCAAAAACCTTGCCATACTTTTTTATTTCTCCCCTGATAGTGTACCAGTAAGTATTGGTAGATGCTACTTAAAACTTTTACTCTGAATTCACATAGTCTGAAAGATACAATAACTTAATACTATATAAAAATCGAACAGAAACGTTCATAGCTTATATTTAGTGTGACTTAAAAATTAAGATTTTTTTCATACCTAAAGGTAGTGTGTGAAGACAGTTTATAAACTGAATAAATACATGAATTAAAAGATGATTATTGACCTGACATTGTCATTTATTTTAGGATTTGCTCAAGATCCTTTGAGTACCTCCATACAACCAGTCTTCTCACAGTTTACCTCATGACAAGGCACTGATGAAATCTTAAAGGTAAGTGGGAGCCACACAAAATTCTAAGTTACCACAGGAAAGATTAGCTTGATTTGAAGAAACACAAAATGCAATACTGTATGTTGAATAATGAAGAATATGTAGGAGAACTTCCAGGTCTGCCGCGTGAGAGAGACCTTTCCCAGCATTTTCTGGTCCTGCCCCACAGCTCCATACCCAGGCACAGCCTACCCTGTGAGGGAGAACTTCTATGCCTGCTGTGTGTGAGAGACCTTTCCCAGCAGTCTCTGGTCCTGCCCTGCCACTCCAGACTCATCACAGCCCGCCCTGTGAATGAGAACATGCACCACCCTTTTGGGAGCCCGGTAGACCTGCCAAAGCCCAGGCCCAGTGAGTGTGTGGGAGAGCTTCTGTGCTCTCTTGCACCCTCCAATACCCCTCCACACCCAGCCCAGGCCTGGCATACAAGCCTGGGGTAACACTCTGCAGCTGAAGTTTCATCAGTGAGACTAGGGTCAAAACCATACAGCTAATCCAGGAGCAGAACATCTTGCCAAAGGGGCACAGCAGGCTCACCTCCAAGGACAGCAACAGGAAGAAGCCGAGCATAGCAGACAGACCCAAGCCAGGCACAACTATATGAACTAGAACTTGTTATATCGTTACCTGAATTTCATAATGTGCTAAGGTTATAATTGCACCAAAGCTCTACACCAAAGGTCAGAGGTCAGAGCTATACAAAATGATAGAAACAAGAAGCCAAATGCAATCTCAGGCCTCAAGCCCACCAAGAACAACTGCAGAGGACACTAGCTCAGCTGAAATGTATGAATTAATAGTGTTGGTCATAAAGAAATAACAGCAGAAAGATATGGAGGAACTTAGAGCAGAATTTATTTCTGGAATACAGAAAAAGAAATATCTGAATTCATAGCATCTGAAGTAAAGAATCAAATATAGAAACATATGGGGGAACACAATGACCACCCAAAACAAATGCTGAGGACACTAACTCAGCTGAATTGTATGAAATGATAGCATCAGAAGTAAATAAGCAGCAGCAGAAAGGTATAGAAGAACTCAGAGAAGAATTTGTTTCTGAAACAAAAAAAAAGAAATCCCTGCATTCATAGCATCTGAAATAAAGAATCAAATGCAGAAACATATGGAGGAAACCCAATGTAAAAATAAACCCTGCAGAAAAAGAATTAATAATTGCTTCTAAAGAAGACACTTATAAAAAAGAAGAGATTAGAAAACTGATGGATTCCTTGGATGGGAAATACAGGAAAGAAATAGATCGTATGAAGCAGAGTCAAAAAGATATAGAGGAACTTAAAATCTCAAACACAAGCCTACAAAACCATTTGAGTGAAAGTGAAGACAGAGTCTTAAAGACGTTGGTGCAGCAAGCAAAAAGGTAAGAAAAGATTTCTTAAAACAACTAGGATGCAGGAAAAGATAATTCATCACATGCAAGACAATGCCAAGATGAACAATGTGAGACTAATAGGCATCAATGAGAAAGAAGTCAATACAAACGATATGAAAAGAATATGGGCAGAAGAAATAGCAGAAAACTTCCCAAATATGAGGAAACAGTCAGACATTCAGTAACTGAAGCATACAGAATGCCAAATAACTTCAACCCAACTATAATAGTCAAGATCCCAGAAATCCAACACAAGAACAACATACAGAAATCCACTAGAGAAAAGAAACAGTTCACATTCAAAGGAAAACCCATCAGAATTACAGCCAACTTCTCTTACACAAACCATGAAAGCCAGAACAGCATGGAGCAGAGTACTTCAAGCCTTCTATGAAAACAAATTCCAGCCAAGACTACTGTACCCTGCAAAACTCTCTTTCAAGCTTGATGGAGAAGTGAAATACTTCCATGACAAAGAACAACTAAAGAATTTCATGATGACAAAGCCAACACTACACAGACTACTGAAAAATGATCTAGAGAGGGACCAAAATGATCAGAACTCAACCAAGCAGAACGGAAGGAACCCACACAATAGAGCAAACAATTAAACACAGGAGAAAAAAGGAGTAAACAACAGCAGGTAAATAACATGACAATTATAATTCAACACATCTCAATTATAACCATCAATGTAAACGAACTCAATTCCCCAATTAAGAGAACTAGATTGGCACAGTGTGAAACAAAGTTCAACAATATGCTGTATACAAGAAACACACTCAACTCATAAAGAAATTCATAGGCTGAAAGTCAAAGGATGGAAAAAAATACTTCATCCCTCAGCACCTCAGAAAAAAGCAGGGGTAGCAATCTTGTTCTCAGACAGTTTCAACTTCAAACCAAGAATGATCAAACAAAATAAAGAAGGACACTATATATTGGTTAGAGGAATACTTCAACAGGAAGAGGTCACACTCATAAATGTGTATTCACCAAACACGGGAGCACCCAACTATGTAACACAAATCTTAGTGGACATGAAAATCTAATATCCAATACCACAATCTTCACAGGAGACCTAAACACCCCCTAATTCCAAAAAGATAGGTCAACCAGACAAAAAATTAGCAAAGTAGTAGAAATGAACCAGAGCCTGGAACAAATGGTGAACATATACAGAATGTTCCACCCAACTACAGCTGAATGCACTTTTTTTAGCTGCACATGGGCCATGTTCTAAAAAAGACCACATACTAGTCCATAGGTCATGCTTAAGTATATGCAAGAAAACAGAAATCATCTCATGCATATTATCCGACCACAGTGCAATGAATGCAACAAAATAAATGACAAAAGAAACCAGAAAAAACCCTAAATACATGGAAATTAAACAAGACCCTACTCAGCAATCACTGGATTACAGAAGAAATTAAACAGGAAATTCAACAATATCTACAATTCAATGAAAATTCAACCACAACTTACTGGAATTTATAGGATGCGATGAAAGCAGTTCTCAGAGGGAAAATCAAAGCTATGAACTCACACTTTAGGAAAACAGAATGGGAACAAATAAATACTCTAATGCTGCACCTCCAACATCTAGAAAAGGAAGAGCAAACCAAACCAAGAGCCCAAATATGGGAAGAAATCACAAAGATTACAGCAGAAATCAATTCATTGAGATGAAGAAAACAATTCAAAGAATCAATGAATCAAAAAGCTGGTTCTTTGAAACACTAAACAAAATCGATAAGCCCCTAACTAACCTCATCAAAAAGAGGAAAGGAAAAATTCAAATGCAAGCAATAAGGAATGAAAAGGGCATAATCACCACAGACCCAGTGGAAATTCAGAAGACTGTCAATAGCTACTTCAAGAATCTTTACCATCACAGAATAGAAGACACAGAAGAAATGGACAGATTCTTAGAAAAGTATAAGTTACCAAAACTGAATCAAGAAGATAGAACAACTCTCAGTAACCCAATAACAAGCAACAAGATATGAAACATAATAAAAAGCCTGCAGACAAAAAGTCCAGGTCCTGATGGATTCACAGCTGAATTCTACAAGAAATTTATACAAGATATAATCCCTACACTCCTCAAACTCTTCAATGAAATTGAAAAGGAAGCAGTCCTCCCAAAATCATTTCTAGAGGCAAGTATTATACTGATTCCAAAACCAGGGAAAGACAAGATATCCTGTTATCTTCTTGTTTTATGCCTAGCTACTAAGAAGATAACAATGTACAATGTATTGATTAAAAAATAAATAAATAGATAAATAAAAATGAAGTATATGTAATTATAAAAAGAACAGTACTCCCCATTTTCAAGACTTCCTATCATGGTATATTTTGTTAGTTTTGGGCTAGTAGATTCTGTTTAATAGTCTTACCTTCACATAATCATAAATGCATCTTGATGAAGAACTAGTACCTTCCAGGACAAATGCATCGAAAGTGAGTTTTATGACTTTGTTTATAGGTGCAGTTATGAACCACATGCAGTTTAAGCCCTTTTCGTATCGTCCATTTGAATCCGAACCAGGAGAGGCAAATGTATTACCGGAATCCGTTAGGTAACCCCCACATCCTTGCTGTGGCCCTGTTAGAAGAAAAATACATTACTAAGAAGACAAAGCAGAATAAATCTTCAAACTGACACGGAGTGTTCTGAAAAGAGTGTAGTTTCTGTTTTATGTCCCACTTGTCTGAACATTGTCCTGTCATCCACAGAGCATATGTAGGCTGAGGCAAGGATGATGTCCACTTGCTTTGGCCCTTTCTTTTTCCTTCCTTCCTTCCTTCCTTCCTTCCTTCCTTCCTTCCTTCCTTCCTTCCTTCCTTCCT
>PVKA01053570.1:0-11174 GCA_004027165.1 Ctenomys sociabilis | reverse complement strand
ATATTATGGGCTCACGATGTATACTTCATTTTTATACATTTATGCTTTTCTGCTGGATGGTTAAGACCTAGGTAGATCCAAACTTATATACCAACACATGTACTTTATATTTCCTATGTGGTCATTGAAGTCTTCTCAGGGTTTATCTTGTAGTCCTGTACATTATTCTGTAGTTCCTTTGTCTGTGTCATCCATGTGTGCACATACTAAGTATTAATGTGCCTTGCTATAGAATTCACTCCTTTTTCATTATGCAATCCCTTTCATTGTTCCTGATAACTTTCCTTGCTTTCAAGTCTGTCTAAAATTAATATAGCTATTCTTATTTCATTTGGTTAAGGTTATACATGATATCGTTTTCTCCAACCATGTACTAATCCACGGTTCTTCATACTCAAAGCGCCTTTCCTGTAGGCAGAACCACCGTGGACTTGATTTCTTTTTTTACTCTCACCATCTGTGACTGAAGTGCTATATGCAGACCACTAATGTTAAAGTTATTATTGATAAAGTTGAATTAATGTTCATTGTATGTGTTGCTGTTTGTTATGTTCTTTGACCTTGTTTTTTTCTTCAGATTTTTGTGGTTTTTAATTAAATATTTTCTATGATTTCATTGTCCCTCCTTTCTTAAAATAACAGTTATACTTCTAACTTTTAAAAATGTTAGCAGTCATCCTAGAATTCGTAAGACACATGCACAGCTAACTCAAATTTGATTTGAAGTGACAGCACCACTTCCCAGGCAGTGTACATGCTGTCCGTGAAGCAGTATAGTATATAAATAATCTTAAATTCTCCCTCTTCTCACCTGTATTAATGTTGTCATTCTCTTCCTTAACACATAAGCAGACATATGTAGAATTCGTGTGTGTATTTTCATAATTCAATACATCTTGCATCTGAATAAATTTGCCTACAGATACTCCTCGTTTAGCACAATGAAAGTTTTTAACTTACCCTTAGTCACTTTTTCTTCAGTGTTATTCTTTCTTTCTGAACATCTATGTTTCTGACCTGTATTTGTCACCTCTCTAAAGAATTTATTTTAACCGTTCTTGTAAGGCAGGTGTACTAGCAGTAAGCTTTCTCTGCTTTTTGTTTGTTTGAGAAAGTCATTGCTTCTTCTTCATTTTATAAAGGAATTTTACAGACTGAAAAATTCTACATCAATGGATTTACTCATTAAATATTCTTAAATATTCCATTCTACTCTTCTTGACTATTTTCTGAGGAAAAATTGGATGTGATTCTAATTTATTCCTTTATTGATAAGATATTTTTCTGTTTTCCTTCAGGATTTTTTCTCACATTTATTTAGAGTCAATAGTGTGGTCCACACACCTCACACTCACTGCTTCTTTTACTCTGCTTGTGTGTGTTTTATTCCTTTGTGCTCATTCAACTGTCCTTGAATTCTCTGCTGTTTACTTGTTTACTTACTTGCTTCCTTGTCTTATGTGAGATTTACCACTGTAGAGGTTGCTATAGAAACATGCTCAAGGCTACAGATTCCTTCCTGAGACACTCTCAGTCTACTAATACAGTGAACCCACCCTTCATGCCTGCCATTGAGCTCAGGAACTTTTCTCCACTTCTTCCTTAGGATTTCCGCCACTCTGCCCACATTGTCCATCTGCTGTTGTGTGGTATATCATTACCCACTAGTGCCCTTACCACATTACTCCTAATTATTTCTAAATTCTGCATCTGATAATTTCAATATTTCTGCTCTGTACGGTTCTGAGGCTTGTTTTGTGTATCAAATTTTGTTTTCTGCCTTTTTATCAACCATGTAAGATTTGCTTGTCGTGATATAGGGCCATGTTGTACCAGGTGAAGCAGAGCATGGCTGTTAATAGGCTCAGACCAAAGCAGGAGTTAGCTGTGAGAAAGAAGTGCCACAAGGCCCTGCGTTACCCATGCCTGCTAAGTCCCCAAGGGCATGTGTGCTTTGCAGTTCCCTGTGCATCACATTCACATGACACTGAATGGCTCTATGATTAAAATGAAGTATTTTCCTTACCCCAGGTCAGTTAGATGGTGAAAATACCCAGCAGGTTAGTCTGGTTAAGTGGCTTCTCCTGGGACTGAGCTTTGTTGGACAGACAGAACGCTCTGTCATCTTTCACAGTATCTCCTTT
Organism: Ctenomys sociabilis; assembly: GCA_004027165.1. NCBI lineage: Eukaryota > Metazoa > Chordata > Mammalia > Rodentia > Ctenomyidae > Ctenomys > Ctenomys sociabilis. The sequence goes on along the minus strand of PVKA01053570.1, from coordinate 9,030 downwards.
CCCCTCCTGTTTTCCCAGAATTGACTCAAACCTGCTGAGTTCCTAGAAGCATCACGCAGAGTGACTTTGTCCCCCTGAAGTCGGAACCAACAGACCTGCTCCTGCGCACCTCCTGGCTGCTCTGCCTACAGCTCGGGTTTTCCTCTCCTACGCTGAGCTCCCGGGCCACTTCCTCTGTGCTCTATCTCTTCCAGGAAGAGCAGCTCGCTGGCTTTTCACTTCTGCAGAGTCTGCGTGAGTTGCTAGTTTGCTTCTTTGTTTGTAGTTTTTTGTTTTGTTTTTTCAATTTTTTCAGCTCCTTACTTGTTAAGCACTTTTACTTGTTGGACCTGTGGTGTACATGAGGTCTTACCTCGACTTTGTCCCCTAACGCTTTGACCAACTTGAAGATTTTTTTTCTGTTTGATGCCCTTTCCTCCCTCAACATGAGCTCGTTATTTTATTGTCCTCCTTAAATGTTCATATGACTGGAAATGTATTTGTTGCTTTCCCTTTAAAATACATGGATGACTATATCTTTTCTATTTTTTAAAATTAATAATTTCTGATTTAAAAATTGAGCTCATTTGGGGGCTGGAGAGATGGCTCAGTGCTTGTAAATGGCTTTTTTTAAACTTATTTTATTGAAGAACCAAGTAGGAATGAGACAGTTTCAAATCAAATTAGTAGAACAGATTCAATAATTAATACATGGCCTATTGTTTTCATAGGGGTTTTTTGTTGTACAAGGTGCATACATGATATTCTGTTTACAAACACTATTACAGCAGATGCCTCTATTCAATGAATTAAGAGAATGTAGCTATATACCTACCGTTTTTTAAAGCTGAATTATAGTACAGTTTCAATAATTAATATTTTTTACATTCTTATCTTCCTAGTGGTTATCCATAGTACAAGAAGCAGACAGGATATCCTGTACAAACACTATTATTGCAACTCTTTCTTCTCATAGAATTATGCAAAAGTACTGTATATTTACCTAAATGTACTGTTTATACAAACACAGAATGGTCCTTCCTTTGTATCCCCTTTTTTTGTTTAGTTCTGTCAGAGATGGGTATTCTGTTGTCATTCAATTATTACAGGTGTTTGAATTCAGTGAAACAATCCAATACAGTCCAGCAGTCCACAATAGTAGTGGGTAATCTGAAAAGGTTGTTAACTAGAGCCATTTACAGCTCAACTTATTATTATGGCCTTATTTTATATACCTCATTTTTATACTTTTCTGCTGGATGGTTAAGACCAAGATAAAGAAAGACCTATATAACAAAAAATGTAACTTTTGTTTCTGATGAGGTCAGTCAAGTCCCATCAGGGTTTATCCTGTAATGTTAATGGCCTTTTAACCAAAAGAATCATCATTAGCAGCATATCCCCCTTGAGAGCTAAGCATACCTCAGTCTTAAGGTTGAATCTCAGTTCCACACTTAGAATAGGGAGCTGCCTGAAACCAGTGGATTTTTTCACTGTCCATTGTCTAGCATCATTCTTATTATAGAATTTTCCTGTTGTTTTTTTTCTCTCTGTGTGTGTGTTAGATCAGTCAGCAGTCAAGAAGTGGATATGACTTTCTAGAACTGCCATGTGCAGCAAAGCCATGCAGGGGACATAATTCACTCATCTCAGGCCCTTTCATCCTGGCTGTGGCTTGGCTTTGGCTGTTTGCAGTCAGAGCTCACAGACCTGGAATTGAACAAGTGCACCATGTGCCTTCTGTGAGTGGCATTTTTCTCACCATGACTGGGGCCTGCCTAGCCCCAGTTCCTTGTGAAGCCTCTTGCGGCATGTTTCCTCGGCTTCGGCTTTGGCCTGGAGTACAGCCTTGCATGGATCCCAGGCAGGAAGCACTCATACAGAGAAGCTGGAAATCAGCCCTGAATTAGGTACTGATGCAATAAAAACAGAAACAGAAAGGTTAATTCACAAAAAGCATTTAGTACTGTTGTGTTCTTCTTTGCCTTTCAGATGGATTATTAATTTCTTTCCAGTCTGTAAAGTGGTCTATGTATATCCTAGATTGCTTTGTGTGTATTTAATAGTTAGATTTTTCCTTCATGGTGGCCAATTATGTATTGCTTTCTTTTTGTGTATTTAATGTATTTCTTTCTGCAATAGAAGACATTCTAATCAAATATTCCATCTTATTTCACTGCCATATGTTTTCTAGAATTTTAAAATTCATCTTTTTTCTTCCTTCAAACTATAAAATATGCTTTTTAAAAAATTCCTCCATTCAATAAATATTAATTGATCTCTTCTGGTTTTCAAGTGACAGTACTGCATTTACTTAAAATTATTAGTCGACAACGTCTTTGAATAACTCACTATTGTTGCGAATGCTGGACTGTATTGGATTGTGGTGTCCAGTTCAAGCACCTAAGTTAGTTGAATGACAATGGAGTGCCCATCTTTGACAGGTGTAGACAAAGAAAGGGGCATAGAAAGAAAAAATCATGATGTGTGTGTTTATAGACAGTACAGTTGGGATAGATAATGCTGTGCTTCTACATAATCCTATGAGAGGCAAGATCTGCACTAATGGTGGTTGGACAGGATATTATGTCGGCTTCTAGTACTATGGTCATCCACTAGGAAAATAATTATTGAATTTTTGATATAATTCAAGTATAAAAAATAAGATAAGTAAGCAGCTAGACTCCTAATTTACTGATAAGAGACATCTGCTAAAATAATATCTGTAAATATAATATCATGTATGCACCTTGTACGATACCAAAACATTATGAAAACAGTTTGCAATGTATTAATTTATCGAATCTGTCTTGTTAAGGTGTCTTGAAACTGTCTGATTGACATTTGTAGTTCAATAAAATAAAAAATAAATAAATAAAATAAAATAAAATTATTAGTTGTTGCTCAATGTGTAGTGTATGAAATTTTCTCATGTGTGAGTGTATACACCACTTGGAAATGTTCACACAATGAGACAGCTCTGTCTCTCTCTGTCTCTGTCTCTGTCTCTCTCTTTCTTCCTTCCTCCTGGCCTCTCTCTGTCTCTGTCTCCTACTCCTCTGACTCCAGGCTTTGTTTTTACAGTGTTGACCACAGTAAGTTATTAAGAATGATTTTCAATGTACAATATGGAAAAAGTCATAAGACGTTCAGTTGCATTTCTTTCCCAACACTTCCTGCAAAGAATCATAGAAGGATTACATGTAACCCGTCCTCACCTTATGCCATCACTGGACTTAAAGGGTCCAAGGTCAGATGGATATGAATCACATAAGTCAGTCATATGTTTTTCCTGAAAGAAATTATTCTCAATACCCTTCACATGGGGCAGTCATTATATTAGACACTGGATTACAGAGGTGAATAGTAATAGTACAGCAGATGATAGTAATTATAGTTCGGTGTGACAACTACTTAATGTTTTTATTCTCAACATGTCCCCAGAACAGAGAAAGAATCAAACCAGAAAAATGCCTGCAGGAGGATCCCTGGAGCAGCTGAGTCCTGAAGAATGCCGATGGGCTTGATGTGGGATTTGCAATTAATTCTAAGAATATGAAGATAATGCTGCAAGCAAGAGAGATCCTGCAGATGTATTGCAAGGACTTATGTGGGCAAACAGGAAGGGTCATGAGACCTAGAAGGGACAGGTGTGAGAGGGGGGATGTGGACAAAGCTAGAACATCACAGCCCCAAGTGGCCAAATTACAGTGAACCAATACATTTGTTATGTAATCATTTTTATGTGTCAGTAAAAAACAAGGCTATGGGTAGTGGGAGGAATGAACTGGAAGAATCTAGAGGAGGCAAAGAGAGCTCCTGTAGACCTGCAAGAAAAAAGGGGCAGGCTAAGGGAGTAAAAGCAAATGAAACTGCCACAACACTGTGCAAAGGATGGTGAGCAGCCGGCTGTACAAGCAGGAGAAGGTCTGGGTTGGTTTCCAGGTTTCTGACTTAGACAAATGGAGGGTGTTGGAATGGAATAAAGATATGACATCTGAATGCTAAATAACATTGGCGAGTTATTTTCTGTAAGATCACTCTTCAAGCCTGCTGACCTTTAAACATCGCAGCATCTCAAAGGTCATTTGCTTCAGGTAGTCAATTTTCATTGCTTTCCTCTTCTGAATTCACTGAAATTCAACATGTACATCTTAGAAAAAGCTTGATTTCACGTGATTTAATCTAAAACTAAAGCAATGATTAGATCAGCAGCAACCAAAATAGTGTCATTTATAGGAAGGCTCAATTCTGGGCACAATGTAGCCCTACAGCAGAGAGAGCCCAGCTCAGATACAAGAATAGGAAAATGTAAGTGGCCAGCTCAAGAGCTCACACACCTTTAGCCAGCTTCTAGCCAAAGCTCTGAGTGTCACTGACGGTTCACAAAAGTGGCTAGAAAACATAAAACCACCTAGCTTACATTGCAGACAATTTTCATTTTTTTGTCTTTGTTTTTTAAGAGACTATAAATCAGAATTAAAAGAGGAAAAAAGTGCAAGTGATACAGATTTTCACTTAAAAAAGTAATATGAATTTCACAGTATTTGTTGTAATACATAGTGTTTTCTTCCAACAAGTTATTCATATTGCCAGATATATGCATGTAAAATTGGAAGAAGAAACAAAAAAAGAAAGAAATGTTTATGGAATTAAGAAGAAAATAGGAGAAATCATTGCAAAAAGAAGATGAAACAAATTAAAGCATTAACTGTTTCTTTCCATAGACCAGGAGAAACACAGGACAGTTGTCCAAACCATCCTGCTTACAAATACAGAAAAATCTCTTTCCTCCACTCCTTGTCCAGTCCTTCTCTTCAACTCAGTAAATCTTTCCTTTTGAATAAGATGATTCCTTTTTACTGGTGTCTATTGTACCCTTCAGATTCCATCTTTCTCTTTTAGGCTCTAATACCAAAGAGACAATACAACGTTTGCACATGTAGGTCTGATTTGTTTCACTTAAGAATATTTTCTCTAGTTGCATCCATTTACTGACAAACAACTCAAATTTATCCTGTTTTACAGCTGAATAATAATCCATTGTGTAAAAATACCACAACTTCCTTATCCATTCTTCAGCTGATGGGCATCTGGGTTGTTTCCAGGATTTAGCTGTGATAAATTGAACTTCTATAAACATGGGAACACATATATCGCTGTGGTATGAAGTTTTCAGTTCTTCTGGAAAATGCCCAGGAGGGTGATAGCTGGCTTGAATGGAATCTCTAATTCTAGCTTTCTGAGGACTCTCCACACTATTTCTGTGGTGGCTGTACCAGTCTACACTCCCTCCAATAGTGCGGAAGGGTTCCTTTCTCTCTGTTACCTCTCCAGCATTTGTTATTCCCTAATTTCTTCTTTATGTTAGGCCATTGTTTCTGGGGTGAGATGGAATCTCAGTGTTATTTTAATTTTCATTTCTCAAATGACCAATGATGTTGAACATTTTCCCATCTATTTACTTGACATTTTTATTTCTTCCTCTGAGAAGTGTATATTCATCTCGGATGCCGATTTTTGGAATGGATCTTTGAATTTGGGGGTGGCTAATTTTTTAATTCTTTATATGTTCTAGATAAAAGGCCTTTCTCTAAAGGATAGTTGGCAGTAAATTTTCCCAGTTTTTATGTGTTCTTTTTACTCCATCAGAGACTTGCTTTGAAGTGCAAAATCTTTTCAAAAATATGAGATTCCAGTTGTTACTTTTAAGTATGTTCTGTGCAGTTTGGTTTTTGTTGATGAACTCTGTACCTATTCCTATCTGTTTAAGATTTCTACCTACATTTTCCTCCAGAAGATTTAGTGTTTCTGTTTTAATATTTAAACATTTGATAAATTTTTACTGTAGCTTTGTGCATAGTGCTAGGCATGTGTCTAGTTTTAGAATTTGCCATGTGGAAAGCTGGTTTTTCCAGCCGCATTTATTAAAGAGGCTCTATTTCTTGCACTGAGGCTGTTTGGCCCTTTTATCAAAATTAAGGTGGTTGACTGTGTTTGTAATTGTGTCTGCAACTTCTAATTTGTTCCACCGATCCTTAGGTCCTCAGGTCGGGCTCTATGCCAGTACCACGCTGGTTTTATCACAGCTTTATAGTATAATTTCAGGGCAGGGATTGGGACACTTCTTGCCTTTCCTTTGTTTCCCAGGGTTTCCTTTGATACTCTGTGTCTTTTCTGGTTTCAAATGAATTTGAGGAGTGTTTCTGCTAGCTCTGTGAAGAATATTAATGGTATTTTAATTGGAATTGCATTGAATCTGTATAAGGATTTGGGGAGTGTGGCCCTTTTCACAGTGTTGGTTCTTCCTATCCAGGAGCATGGAATATTTTTACATTTTCTCAAATTCTCTTCTATCTCTCTTCTCGAGTACCATAATTCTCACTGTATGAATTTTTTACACCTTTGTCAGATTAATTTCTAAGTATTTCATTTGTTTTGGATGTTATTATGAAAGGCACATTTTCCCTAATTTCTCTCTCAGTGTGTTCATTCTTTGTGAATGAAAATGCTACTGACATTTGAGTGTTGACTTTGTATCCTGCTATGTTGCAGAATTTAGTGATTAAATCTGCAAGACTTTCGGTGGAGTTTTTGAGGTTCTCTATATAGAGTATCATGTTATCTGCAAATAATGATAATTTTACTTCTTTTCCAATCTTCATTCCATTTATTTCTCACTCTTGTCTAATTGCACTGGATAATGTTTCCAGAAATGTATTCACTAGAAGTGGCAACAGTGTTCCTGGCTGTAAAGTGAAGGCCTTTAGTTTTTGCCCATTTAGCATGACATTTGATGTTGCTTTCTCATAGATGGCTTTTATCAGGATGAGTGACAGCCCATCTATTCCAATTCTCTTTATCATGAAAGAAGGTTGGACTGTGTCAAAAGATTTTCCTCCATCTATTGAAATGATCAGGTGGTTTTTGCTTTTGGCTTCACTGATATGTGTGGTATGTCATTTATGGATTTCAGTATGTTGAACCTTCCCTGCATTCCTGGAATGCATCCCTCTTGATCATGATGTATAATCTTTTTGATGATTTGCTACATTCTGTTTGATAGTATTTTACTGAGGATTTTTGCATCTGTATTCATTAGAGAGATTGGCCTGTAGTTCTCTTTTTTATTTAGAATGTTCTCTGGTTTTGGAATCAGAATAATACTTGCCTCCAGGAATCAGTCTGGGAAAATCGCTTCCCTTTCAATTTCACTGAAGAGTTTGAGAAAAGTTGGCATTAAATTTTCTCTAAATTTCCTGTAGAATTCTGCTGGGAATCCAGAAGGACCTGGACTCTTCTTTGTTGGTAGGGTTGTTTATATTACATTTTCAATATTATTTCTTTTTATGGGGTTATTCAGAGTTTGTATATCTTCTTGTCACAGCTTTCGCATTTCATATGTATCTAGGTAATTGTCCATTTCTTCTGTGTTTTCCATCCTATGAGAGTATTTTGGAAGTAGGTCTTGATGACCTGAATTTCTCTAGAGCATATAATAATTTCACCCTTTTCAGTCTTTATTATATGAATTTGGGTTTTTCTTCTCCTTTCTTTTCTTTTTTTTTTGATTAGGTTAGCTAGGGGTTTATCAATTATATTTATTTTTTCAAAGAACCAATTCTTTGATTCATTTATTATTTTGTTTTCTTCATCTTCAATCCATTAATTTCTGCTGTAATCTTTATAATTTTCTACCTTCTTTGGGCTCCAAGCTTGACTTGCTCTTCTTTTACTAGGAGCTTGAGGTGCAGCATAATATCATTTACTTGGACTTGTTCGGTTTTCCTAATGTGCAAATTTACCACTATAAATTTTTCTCCTAAGACAGCTTTCATTGTGTTCCACAAGTTTTGGTAAGTTGCCTTTGCATTTTCATTTGACTGTAAATTTTTAAATATTTTCTTTAATTTCATCAGTGACTCACTGGTTGTTTAGAAGGTTATCTAATTTCCCTGTGTTTATGATGGTTTTGTAGTTTCTTTTGTCAGCAATTTCCAGGTTTTTTGAACTGTAATCCCACAATATGCAATGGATAATTTCAATTGGTTTGCATTTACTTAAGACTGCTCTGTGCAATAGTTGCTGGTCTATTCTGGAGAATGTCCTGTGTAGAGCTGAATGAATGTGTACTCTGTTTTTGCTGTGTGAAACACTCTGCAAAGAACTACCAAGTCAATTTCTTCATAAGTTTGGTTTAGTTCTGTTATTTCTATGCTGATTTTTTTTGCCTAGTGGATCTATTTCTTTGTGACAGTGGTATGTTAAAGTACCCCATTACTATGATATAATTGGTCATTTGATATTTCATGTCTGTTCAAATTTGTCTTATACAACAAGGTGCTCCTACATTGGGTGCATATATATTTATTATTATTTTATCTTCCTCTTGCAGTATTCTCTTAACAAGTATGTATTAACCTCCTTTATCTCTTTGGATGATCTTTGGTTTGTAGTTGATATTGTCAGCAACCAGGATAGCTCCACCTGCTTTTTACTGATTTCTTATGGCACGGAGGATTGTTTTCCATCGTTTGACTTTTGATGTAAGAATTTGCTCTTGAATTAAATGTGTTTCTTATATGCAGCATATTGTTGGATGTTCTTTCTTTTTTCTTTCCATTTATTTTTATTTTATTAAAATAAAAATGTCAATCAGACAGTTTCAAAACACCTTAACCTTACAGAGTCAATGAATTAATACATAGCAAACTGTTTTCATAACGTTTTGGTATCGTACAAGGTGCATACATGATATTATATTTACAGGTTTTTTATACCTGAAATTATATCAAAAATTCAATAATTATTTACCTAGTGGATGACCATAGTACTAAAAGCCAACATAATACCCTGTCCAACCACCATTAGTGCAGATCTTGCCTCTCATAGAATTATGTAGAAGCACAGCGTTATCTATCCCAACTGTACTGTCTATACACACACATCATGATTTTTTCTTTCTACAACCTTTCCTTTGTCTACACCTGTCAAAAGTGGGCACTCCATTGACATTCAACTACCTTAGGTGCTTGAACTCGACACCACAAT